>CM031235.1:568787627-569035127 GCA_018340775.1 Taxus wallichiana var. yunnanensis
GTTAGAACATATGGATCTAGGGATTTAGCTCCTATCATGCTTATTTCAAATGAACTGACAGATTGGTAACAAAATCTTACAGATGAAATTTGAGAAAGAAGAAAAGAGGATGACTTATAGAAAGATACATTTATTCTCTTGATTGAAGAAATTTAGTTTGATGAAAAGATTATGTTTTCATTTATTGATCTACTTTTGTGTTGAAGTAATCGGGGCTTATGGCCAATTTTTTAAATTGCTGAAAAAGACATGATTTATTTATTTTTACTTGAATTGAAATCTTGATACAAAAATAAAGGAAATTAGTTGTTTGAATCATTCTGTCTTGATTGGTTAAGTTGTGTGTAAATGAAAATTTCAGTTTTAAATCTTTAATTTGGAATGTACGATTGTAGGGAATCGCTTAATATGTAATACCTTATTACTTGATATTTTCGGTAAAATTTATTGCTGTCAAATGAAATTTTAAATATAGTTCACACCATTGTATCAACAGTGAATGATGATGTTGATTTATAAAAATGTAAGCTTAAGGAAAGATATAAAGAAGATCATCCTTTGTGATTAGACTTGTAAGAAAAGTATGATTGAAAGGAACTCAACTATAAGTTGATTACTAATTTATATACTTATAATTATTGAATTCATCTTGATTAATATAAGAATGAATGAATTACAATAAACAAGTTATATTGTTGTGGGAATTAAGTTATAAATGACTATGCTTGGTTACAAAATTATAAGTCAATACTTGTGTGACTATTTTATAAGGATTGTTATAAAATAAGTATGGGCTGCATAACTAAGATTAAGGGGATTCAAACCTTAGGGAATAATCACAAAGAGTACTTAATCTCATTAAGTACATATATAATA
Organism: Taxus wallichiana var. yunnanensis; assembly: GCA_018340775.1. Classification (NCBI taxonomy): domain Eukaryota; kingdom Viridiplantae; phylum Streptophyta; class Pinopsida; order Cupressales; family Taxaceae; genus Taxus; species Taxus wallichiana. The sequence continues at coordinate 568,788,504 of CM031235.1, forward strand.
ATATGCCTTGTAAAAGGGGTCTAAGTGATTATAATAAAAATGCAATCCTACCTATCTTATTTGACTGAACTAAGTACAATGAGGAAAATGAATTGTACTTAGGAAAGGATAATAATGACTTAATGGGATTATGTGTGTAGCTTGAACTAATCCTTACGGAATTAAGAACAAGGTTCTTCTTCCTACAATGATAAGGTCATTAATATGATAAATATTTGACTTGTATCCATAATGTAATCATGTTATGAAACCTTAAGGAAAGGGGTTGTTCACTATGTGGTAACAAAATGAAATTTTTAGATAAAATATAAGGTGGATGCAGAATACCCTCCCATCATGGATGAGTTATACTTAGGGGATAATGTTTAACTAAGTTATAATAGTTCGAATAGTTGAATGACTTAAAGGAAAATGGATGTTAAGTCAAGAAAACTATTGCGGGTTGAAAGTATGGAACCTGTTTAGAGTCTAAGAAATGGACTTTCTATTACTCCTAAAGTATATATGGATATATGTGGTTTCTTCCTATCATATAATTGTAAGATGTTTCTAAGATTCTTAATCAACTGGAGGAAATTACATGCTTAAAGTGATTAAGTTAAGAGAAAAATTAATCTGCAGATCCTCATTATTGATTAAGTGGGAAACATAATGTTCCTTGTTTGTAATGTTAATAGAACCCAATTTAGTCCTTAGGTATGACACATAACAACTGAAAATAACTAGGATGGGCTTAACAAGCTATGCATTAAATGGTTAATGAAGTTGTTAAAATAGGAGGGTTTTTTTATAGGAACTTAACGAGTTGTTTCAAGATAATCTCTACCGCACAATACCCATATATTTGTGGGGTTTAATAGATGGTTACTTGTGGAGTAGTAAATATCTCACAATAATCCATTAAGCTCCTCTAAATGAGGCCGTATCTTAGTGTGAAGGATTGACATAAGTCAAGAAAGTCATATCAAGATAATAGTTTCAAGTGTGGTGAAAGACATATTCCTTCATGACGAGTATGACACCTTAGAATATAGGCATGGAAAACATGTCTGAAACTTTGTCCAAAGTATCACAAGTTACTGGTTGCGTTGTCTTAAATTACCCGAACTAAAGGTGTTGGATATAGGATGGGTATTCATAAAAATACCTAGATAAGCCTTTTATCAGTTGCACTTGATGAACCCTTAAATGAAAAAGGGAACCATAAGTATATAAAGTATACAATGAAATGAAATATGAGAAATCAGTTTTACGAAGTCATAATAGTTGCATATGGTTACTGTTGTAGGATTGATTATAAAACTTAATGTGGTTCTAAATGGTGAATTTAGAACAGGAACATTGAGATTATTATAAAAAAATAAATTCCCCTCCTTTTGTAATCATAAAATAGGGATGTTACATAAGGCATGGTTAATATAATTCGGTATATGTGTGGCTCGGTTATTGATTAATATCATTTGACATATATTGATAAGATTCAGGTTAAATTATAATTACAATGTGATAGTATATGGTTCGATTGTCTAATGAACATTTATTAAAATTTGGTCGGTGATAAACTCAATGAGTTGGTTATTTGAACTCGGCCGATTTGATAGAAATTGCAAACAATCTAGGAGAAAGAGCTCCCCAAAATTTTTAATAAATACTAGTAGTATTTTGTTTATTTTTTCAAAAATTAATTGTAAAAGTTATTTATTTTTGTGAAAAATAGTCAAAATAATATAATCATTTTTTTGAAATGATATATTTTTTCGACATGACGATTGGATCATTGTCATCATTTTAGATAGAAAACTAAAAAAATTCACTCACATTTCAAAAAAATTTATCATACAAATACATTTGTGTATAGAGTATCAAATTGATAGAACTCTCTTTTTGTTGCAAACTTATTATTTTTTCGATTGCGAGGATTAAAATGATGACATGGGGATTTCTATTAAACTATTTTTTAATCCTCATTAATTATTTAATTCTATTTACACAAAAATGGGGTCTAATTAGTTTTCAATTGATAAATCTCATATGTTGAATGGGAATAATTACAACATTTGGAAGATTTGATTGAAGGCATAATTCATGGCTCATAAATTATGGGTAGTTTTGAATGGAGCTTATAAGGCTCGACAGGAATACAAGTAACTATGGACAACGTCACTTTGTGTATCAACAAAAAGTACAAGAGGTAATGTCCATCATTTTGTGAAGTGTACAAGATGATTTTTTGCTTCATATCAAGAATCAAGAAAGTCCAAGTGAGGCTTGGACTCAATTGGAATTGATGCATGAAGGTACACATTTATCAAAAATCATTAAATTGATTTTAGAGCTTATGAAAACTCCCATGAAGGGAGATGAAAAAGTGATAAATTATTTAGCAAAAATAAAAAATATTAAGTCTTAGTTAGATGGGTGTAGTTGTAACTTAATTTAGGATAAATTGCTTTATTTCATTATTTAGTTGAATATTCATGAGAAATTTAGAAATTTCATTTCAATTTTGAATTCAAAATATCAAACAGAACAAAACATTCTATATTTTCCAACCTTTAGCTATCTCCTAATTCAGGAAGAGAAACTAAAGAAAAATTTTGATTATAAGGAGAATGCCACTCAGACACTTCTCGCTCAAAAATCAAAAGGTAAAACCTCTAGATTCAACAAAAACCAAAATTCAACTTTTAAACCTCCTAGTAAAGATAAGAAACCAAGAAATCTAAGAGTTAGATTTGATGGTAAATGTCATTACTATGGTAAATTTGTCCATAAGAAAGAGGATTGTAAATTTAAAAATAATAATTCAAATTTCAAAAATCAAAAGGGTAACAAATCTTACCAAAATCAAAATCAAAACCAAAACAAGAATAAGAAAAAAGTCAAAAATAAAATGTAATTACCTTGTATGACGCCCTTGTCACTACAAAAGAAAATGAGTGGATATTGGAAAGTGATGTCTCTAGGCACATGATATTTAGGTTTCATATTCTATTTGAAATTATAGAGTGTAATGATCATATCTCTACAGTTGATCATTCCATTCTTGACGTTCAAGGACAAGGTAAAGCAAAACTTTCAAATGGTTTTATTAACGATGTTTTGTTAGTTCCTAAACTTAAAATGATTTTTCTCTCTCATTCTTAGTTGAATAAAAATAACTAAAGTGTAACACTATTAAAATATAAATGATTTATTAAAAATGAACATGATGTTACTATAGTTGAAGGAATTCAAAGAGATTGTTTGTATGTGTTTAATGGTTTTCGTTCTACTTCGTGTTTAACATCTCAAATAAGTTACATGAAATTGTGGCATGAGAGTCTAGGTAATGTCAACATCAGAGCTTATGTACGACATGTCTCAACTAAACCTAGTGACTAATCTACCATCTATTTACCAAAATCATGAAAAATGTGAAAGATGATTACGTGGTAAGCAATCGATAATTTTTCCACAGTCATCATGATGCTAATTATTTTAAATCATTAGAATTTTTCCATAGTGATGTCGAGGACCATAGAAGTTCCATCCCTTAATGGTTCTTTGTATGTTATCATGTTCATTGATGATTTCTCTCATATGATTTGCTATTTTAAAAATAAATTAGATGTCTTGTCAAAATTTAAATGTTTTAAAGGTTTAGTTGAAAACTCTTCTAGTTATAAAATTAAGAGGCTTAGGACTCGATAATGGGGAAACACTTATTTCACTAAATCTGGACATATTCTAGTGAATTTGGACTCCAGTATTTCAAGTATTGGAAGAAATCCATCTCCATTTTTGCGTATATTAGATTCCATTTTTGTCTATATTGGATTCATTATTACTATTATTGGAATCCATTAGTAGCAATATTAGATTCCAATATTGTCATTATTGGAATTATTCTAGTTCCAATTTCACTATTATTGGATTCTAATATCACTATTATTGGATTCCAATTTCACCTTTTTTAGATTTTCAATGTTGGGAGTATGTAAGGCTAGTAACCACTAACTATTATAAGGCATGAGCTCATTGGATTAATAAAAAAAAAATTAACAATAACTTCCTACAAAATCCAATTCAAAGTCATGAGTGGTCGCTAACTATTATTTGGTGATCCCATTGTATTAAGGTGATCGGTTGCTAACTATTATAAGTCATGAACCTCGATGTAAGGTGAGTGGTTGCTAACTATTATAATTCATGAGCCTCAATCTAAGGTGAGAATTTGTTAACTATTATAAGTCATGATCTCGTTGTATTAAATGAAAGTGAAAAATCCTCGATGTAAGGTTAGCGGCCGCTAATTATTATAAGTTCAAGGCTCACATTTTAGAAGTTTCAAGTCTCACACATAAATTTTATTTATAAGCTCTGCAATCTGAAAGTGTGATCCCTACACTCTGAAAGTGCAAGCCCTGCACTCTCTGAAAGTGCAGGGCTTGTACTTTTAAAGTTCGAGAGCCTCACAATTTTTAAGTGTGAGCTCTGCACTCTAAAAATTATGAGATCCCGAACTTTCTAAGTGTGAGCCCCACACTATGAAAAGTCTTAGCATCAAAAATTTGAACTAAGAGCCCCACACTCGAAGAATCGAGATTCGCACATTCAAAGTTTGAGATTCACACTTTGAAAGTGTGAAGTCTCACACTCGTACTTTGAAAGTGTGAGACTCACACTTTCGAGTGTGAATCTCAAATTTTAAAATTGCAAGGCACACACTTTCAATGTTTAGTATGCACATATCCTTAAATTTGACACTTTCCTTAAATGCTAGTGGTGTTATTTTGATTTCTGGTGGAACTCATAATAAAACTACATTCTCACCCCAAAATATACCTTATAACAACTCAAGTAAATTTTTTTAGATTGTACGAGTTCACATGTGTTTATTATTATAAAATATATCTCTCGAGTAATCATTAAAAGCAAACAACATAGCGGGGAGATTATGTATATCAAAAATTCTATTACTCTATAAGATAGTAGAATTTATTCTTGTAAATTATTCCATTCTCCATATAAATAATGAGTCACTTCCATGAGCAATAAATGAAATAATCCTTGACACAATGCAAGAAAAATGTTGGTGATAAACACTATCTTACGACCTCTGAGACACATTGAACATATATTTTATAGTTTACATCAATCAAAACACTCATTGTGCCAAAATTGTATTCTTTGTGGGTCAAAAAACAACATAACTGATGTATCATCATCTTTACATTGAAAGGTTCTATCTCTGTACATTTTAAATTTTTACAAATTCATACATATGAAGTTATAAATCTTGTATGAGGAGTCATTTCCTTTGTGGACAATTTTATTTGCACAAAACATGAATACATTTACTACCTCTAACGTGATCGTATTTGTTGGTTTGGATACAAGTAATGTTGAGTAAAGTAGAAGTTGAGGTGCTATCAAAGTAGAGATTATTAATTATGAGATGGAAACACTAGAAAAGTGTACTACTACTAGTATCAGAAGTGGATTGATTTAGCTATGACAAAAAAAATCCTATTCGGCAACTAGAAAAGGAAAAAATTGCCCAAAACACAAATTTACCCCTTCAAAAATAAATTCAAGCATACTTTTATCTCTTTTAAGGGTTCAGAGTGGTTTGAAATATTATGGAAAAAAATGGAATTTAACAGGTAAAACTGGTCATAGTTTACTTGAAAATTTACTCAGCCAATGAGAAAAGAAGACCCTGGGAAAGAGAGGACTCCAGGGGATGATTTTTTTTCCCGTTATAACACCATCCAAGTCTCCTTCTAGTCATTTTTTTTGTGAAATCACCTCACTAAATCTCACAAAAAAATCCTTTCATAAGTATATCTTGTGCACACTGTAACATCACTTTGGTTTCCATCTACATATCCATCCAAATACCTCTTCTAATTAGTACTAGGGGTCAATTGGTTCGTTCGGATACTAGGAAATTGTGTAGGAGAAAGAATTGACATTGTTGACTTTAGAAATCTTACAACGTCATGCATGGTGGGTCAAACAGATGGTCATTTCTTGGTGCAAAACAAGGCTAGCTAGAAGTTTTTTATTACAATCCCAACATTGTTGCAGGTTCTTTGCAACTTCTATATCAACGGTTTTGATGACTTTGTTGTATTATTATTTTGATATAATTTGGGTTCACTTGTTAATGTGAAAGACAATTATGTCCACATTTTTTGCTCCGGAAAAAAACCTTAAAATTACTTAAACAATGTACAGTGTAAGCTTCAAATGAAAATTAACAAACATAAATATTACCAACTTGGGCAGATTTGAGTTATTGGCCACAACTTCCTTCCCATCAACAACTCCAGAAGAGCAATCCCGTAACTGTATACATCATATTTCTTATTCAACCTTGATGTTCTTGCATATTCTAGGTCAATATAACAAATGGTACCCATAACATAGGTAGAGGTGTGGTTTTTGGCCAAATAAATGAACTTGGAAATGCTAAAGTATGAAAAATTTACGTCGAAAGTATGATCTAAAAGAGTGTTATAAGTCTTCACATCCTTGTAAACAATGTGTGGGTTACATTCATAATGAAGATATGGCTATCCTTCTTCAGCACCATGAGCAATATTTAGCCAATTGTTCCATTCTAGCTTAATCTTCTTTGATGATCCTATACAAAAATAAACATTAATAAAACACTTGTTAGATTTTCCAACAATCCATTTTAATACGAAGGTTAGAGATTGATTGGAAACTTCTATTTCAAAAAATACATCTACAATGTATAAATCCATTTTTCTTCATAACATAATCATTTTACTCACCATGTAGGATGTCCCATAGACTTTCGTTTACCATGTAATCATAAAACATCAAGTTTCCAAGTGGAGAAAGTGAATATCCATGCAGACTCTCAAGATTCTGATGCTTGATGCTTCCAACTATTTCCACATCAGTTTCAAATGTAAGCAAGCTTAGTGGGTAGTGACTGTACATTCTCTTTATAACAATTGGCTTATAATTCTTTAGATCACATTTATAAACATTTCTTGTAGCACCATAGCCAATTACATATTTCTCTTTAAGATTTTTTATGATTGTCATTATGTCATCGTACATGTAAAGAGCCATGTTCATGTGCAATATGACCAACCTTGGAGAACCTAAATGTAACAAATAGATGTTTCAATAAAGAAATTGTAATATGATATTGTCTTATGATTTGTCATATGATAATCTATACAATGAAATCATGTCTAACCATGTGAGTTTTAACAACTTGATCCATGTTGTTTGTAGAGCCTTTTGTAAACACCTTTGGATGATTTGAATGGTATAGATCTATAATTATGAACAATAGTAGTACTGAACCCTAACATATGCAAACAATTTCTAGTTTTGAGATGGATGTTGTTCATTGCATTAGGCCACGATTTTGTTAGAAAACATCATACATATCCAAGTTTTCTAAATTTTTGATAACAATAGAAGAATGTCTCGGAATTCAAGCTATTTAAGAGAAAACTAGTATTTCTTTCATCAGTTAATTGATGATATCCAAAACCATAAGAAACAAAACTGAATTTCTACAGAGAAAATTTATGTTTATATCTACACCTGTATGGAGGAAAACATGAAAAATTTCTAATGACAGGAATGTCCCCAGACAAATTGTTGTAGGAAAGGTTTCTGTAAAAGAAATAGAGCCATTTAAAGTATCTTCTATTATTAAGGAAAGATAATTAAAATTATTTCTTTCTCAAATACCTCCATAGCTTTCGACAGTGAAGACCTCCAAGTTTCCACAATGATGTAGTGTAACTCAATTTTTTTTTTACAGTGATGGGAAGATAGCCATCAATCCACTATTAGCTCCTCTATCCTAAAGTTGTAAAGATTGTTTTTTACATTGACAGAAACATATCCTGTAATATATAGATGCTAGTGGCCACTAGTCTTCACTTCTAGAAAAAAATTGACAACTTCAAACAAACCAAATTTAATAGCGATTAATTGTTTAAATTGCTTAGTGCAACACATAACCAAAAAAATTATTAATGATTTCTTGTTTTTTTAACTAAAGGAGGGTAGAAGGGTCCATTTGCCTTTAGATTAAAGATATAATGAGAAGATTAATCTAAAAACCTAAATGATCCATCAAACCTTTGCTGAAAAAATGGAAGGGCTTATGCCAAAAACACAAGTGGTTGGGAATACAAAAAAATGCCAGACTAGTAAGATAAACAGGATGATTCAATAACAATGGAACCGGTGTCACTAGATAACAACCAAAAAAATATATAGACTAATAGATTTTAGAAACATTTATTTAACTAAATCAAATGACACCTCCATGACCTCCACTTAAATGGGGATGAAAACAGTTTCGTAGGTGGTTCTAGAAAAAGATGCTCTTTTCCAACAGTAGCCCAAATTTTTAACCAATTGCATGCCTCACAACCTTTCCCTGTGAAGAAGATCCAAATGTGTTAGTTCCTATTGTAGCAAAGAAAACATATCATCCAAGTTAGAAAAGTGGAGTGAACTAGGTCCCGCCCTCGATCTCTCAACCCATTTGGACACACCAAACACGAAATGCATTAGGACGTCGAATTGTTTGTACAACTCTAAAAAAATCCACATTCGCCAAACCTTCCTCTTTATAAGTAACATCATCGAGAAAGCAAGGGTCATGATGTAATCAAGATTTTTTCCATTTTCGATTCCATGCCAACCCTATACATTAGCTTTATCTAGTGACGACCCATCTCTAAAGCCCAATCCTTTGTCGGATGTATGATAAGAAGATGACAAACAAACATCAAAGAAACTTCTGAATTTACCTCGGACATCCCTCTAGAGAAAGATAGTCATTAATACAAAATTTCATGCACCGACGTGGAAAATTACATGAAAGGAAACATTGTAAAGGCCATGAAAGAAGAAATCAAATCCAGTGAATAAAATGAAAGGTGTGAAAATAAGGGAGATCAGATCGGTAAATATATGGAGTGACTATGCCATCACATGCTTGTAATTAATACAAGCTTGCTAGGGGCTTTAATATCAACCTTTATTGGAAAAGGTGATGATTCTAGCCAATCAACATATTTATTACCAATCTTATCACAAAACGCTTGGTCAGTCCCTCGATTTTCTATAAAATCTTCCTATTTAGTAGCCTCCCAATATATAAGATTTAAGGTCCAATCTATAATTAATGAAAGCATAAAAAGGAATTTTATTCACACAATATTTTTGATGGCGGTGTTAGCAATAATATGAGAGTCACCTCTAATAATTAAATTGTTACTATTCAAGTCATTAGCAATAGACCAACAATGTTCCAACACTTTAATTTATTGATTTATACATTTATTAATTTACAAAACTTCTAGTCATTAGTCATGTTATTAATTATGTGATTAGCATCTGGAAGAAGGTCACCTTTTTCTTTTGTGGCTAGGTTTCCAAACTCACTTCGAGAATTGGAGAGAGGCTAACATGCACATTTAACACTTAAACTATGATTTATGTTTTTCTAGGACAAAAAAGTTTGTTGATTTTATCAAACACACAATTCTGGATCTTCAGAATAGAAACCATATAAATGGAAATAAAAAAACAATATACTAGAAATATTAGATCAATGCAATAGAATTTCGTCATTTAATAGTCTGCATGAATGAAAAGCCAAAGACGAACATGACAATTCTTCAAGTCTAAATGATGTACATATGTTACGATGATCTTACCTTTCCATACTATGTGGCTATGTTTATTACAAGAAACTATTGATCGTAGCAATATCAAAGCCTTCCCTTTCATTAAAAATGACGCTTATCATTTATAAAGCATTTTTATTTATATCAAAAGATATGAATTAAGTTTTATGCACAATATATCAAATGAGAACTACATAACGCATCACCCTTCTCAAAGGTATGTATTTGTCCATCGAATATAATATAATAAAAAATAATGTCAACAAACCTGTTGAGATTGCTTTTTGCATTGTTCTGACAATGGATTTGTCGACAACATAAAAGCTAGTGGCAAATAACCTTCTCATCAACGAATAATTGATAAACCTAAAACATGAATTGATATTCATGAACTCGAGATCATTCATTCTTAAGTAAGATGCGTGTTCATCTTTGCCTTCAAGTTTTAGTGAATTTTTAGGACTATTTTGTTTAATGGGTTATTTATGTAAATATCCATGGCCAAGATGATTAGGATACGTCTTCAGGTTTAAAATATGTACTTCTATTATTATGCTCCAACTCTTATCTTTGTCACTAAGGTAGACAGTGATTTTTATTAGGTCGATATTTAAAAAAATAGAAACAGTAGAGCTTAGTGAGCACCAAGAAACTCCTATCAATAAGTAATTTAGCTTTGTGGTCACTATGTAATATCTTGGATATAAACCTACATGAAAAATTCCTTGCGACTAAATTTTATCCATTCATATGATCTATTTTCTGAGTGCTATGTTCAATAAGTATTCAAGATTAGCGGCCACTAAGCATTTTCTGTAATATGAACCATTTTTTCATCTCTATTTTCGATATTAAAAAATATTTTAGACTAGAGGTCGTTAATCTATTCCTTTCTCAATAAAAAATAAAAAATAAGCACAGAGTGCTATGTTCTCGTATGTTATCAAGATTAGTGGCCGCTATGCATTTTATTTAATATGACTTGTTTTTTATCTTTATTTTCAAAAGTAATAAACAATTTAATCATGAGGCCACTAATCTATTACTTTCTCAAAGACCTCCATATCTTTAGACAATAAACAATTTTCATATCTCACATATTTATCATCTAAATATTTTATGAAAAATTCCTAGCGACCAATAATATCTATTACTATGATATGTTATTAGAGAGTTATGTTTGAAATAAGATATTGTTTACCCTAGTTTCCACCAAATCATTCCTTTATGAAATTATTCGAGCTTAGTGGTCACTAAGAATTTTATTTAATCTGATCTGTTGTTTGATCTCTATATTCAAAATTAAAAATCAATCGAGCCTAGTGGTCGCTAATCTACTCCTTCTAATAAGTGGTGGAGCTTAGCGGTCACTAAGCTTTTTCATTGATGCCCACCGATGTGTAAAAAGAAAAATATGCAAAGGTGTGTGCCTAGCAGTCCCTATGATGTTATATGAGCACCTTGAAAAACATTTTTAATAACCATCTTTCTTCCCGACTATGCAAAGACCTCCATAGCTTTTGACATTACAAATTTTCCATATCTCACATATCTTTCATTGAAATATATTATGGAAAATTCCTAGCGACCACTAATATCTATTAGTATGATTTGTTTTTTTAATATTGGCAAATAGTTTTTTGAAAGGGACTATACCCTTGAATACAAAAGAAGGCCTGAAAGCCGGAATAAGAGTGAGAAACAGAGCTGATGGAACAAAGTCCAAGTATTACAATGAAGTTCTACGTAGCCCAGAAACAGCTACACAAACGAGACATAACAGCAAAACAACAGCAAAAAAAAAACAAGAAGCCGACTGCCAAGAAACAACAAAAATAACAACTAAAAGCAGCAGAAGCATCCAGGACTACTTCTTGGCAGCTTTATCGATACTGATCTTGACTCTTTTCCAGGCATGAAACATACCCAATGCAGTCATGTGGGCAGCATCCGTCTTATCGAGCTCCTCGATGGTTCTTTTGCTCTCTTTTTCATTGCCCCAAAGTGCAGCCGGGACACCGCTGAGGTTGGAAACACTTTTGGCATGACCCTCGATGAACTCCTCGATGGCCCTAAAGGCGGAAATGTTGTAATCATGTCTAGTCTTAGCCTTCCCTAGGTGGGAGTCTAAGGAGGTCAGCTTCTTGTATATGTCTTCAATCTGACTGTTATCAATGCTCCCTTCCCCCTCCATGCTTTTCTTACCTTTTTGCTTAGCTAGGTTTTTGACCTCATCCTTCAGCAAATTTATCTCAGCCTCTAAGGCCTCCAGCCTCTTAGAAGAGCTATCCATCTGTACTTCCTGGGGACTGGCACTACTAATGTTCAGTAGGTCATGTGCAATGTCAAGTTCAATAGGCTCCTTCCCCACAGCAAGAGTCTCAAGGTTGAGTCTCCTGGAAGCCCTGGTGATTGGTCTTTTAGAGGTAGAGGCGAGGTGGGTGACAGGAGCAGCAACAGGAGGAATTGAAGGAGAAGCTTGTGCAGCCGGCATGGGGGTAGCAGCACCGGTGGCGGGGGCAGCAGCAAGGGCAGCAGGGGAAACAGGACTGGCAGCAGCAGAGCCCATCAAAGGGGGAGCCGGGCTAGGAGAGGAAGGAAGACCAGGGTACTTAAGAAGGCAGCATTTGTGAATTAACAATATAAGCCCTTGATGCAAGGGAACCGCCCGGGTGTGCTTCTGGAACTCCAAAATGGAGCGCTCAAGGGAGTTTAACAGATAATGAGGGAAGCAAACCAATCTATTCCTACGGAAGTGGTTTAAAAAGATGAGATGCTTAGCAGGGACAGTGACAAACCTACCTTCCAAGGAGATGAATCGAATCATCATGCGAGTGACTTCATCATAGGGTGATGGAATTGAGCTAACAAAGGCACTACTGTAAGCTAAATATGAGCTTGTCATCTTCCTCCACAAATCTTCTTTCTTCAGCTTCTTTGATAACCCTTTTGTTGAAGAAGCGGTACCCTTCCAAGCTGAGGCCGGTCGCTTCAGCAATGAGATCTTCATTGACAAGTATCTTCTGTCCCCCATAGTCGACAGTCCTCTCTTTCCACTCCTTAGCAAAGCGTATAGAAATGCTTTGATCATGTCCCTGCACCCTATCAACGAAGTTGGTGAAGCCGCCTATGCTGAGAATGTTCCAAAGCTCAGTGTTTTCCTTCCAGTCGGGGTCCGCGCACGGCACAATTTGATAGGGAGGTCCTCCCATCTTCTCTGTGGTATACTGGTTACAACAATTTCTTGAATGCCTCTGAGCGTGAAGAACAGTCCGTTTCTTGCTGTTGAAGGTCGCATAAGACTGGGAACTATAGCCGTTGGTCTTCTCACGAACGGCTGCGTAACTGCTGAACTGAGCCTACGGGAAGTCGCGTGTGATAACCCTTTCCCTGTCAACAATCACATTACATTTATCATCGGTTTTCGTGGAGCTTAGCATCTGGATATCAATAGCTATTGTACCTCCGCGTGCGTGATTTTCAAATCTAGATAAATCCACTTGAAGTTCCCTAAATAATTCTTGCTATCATTTGAAATTATTATGATTTGTTATTCTAGCGCTATGTTAAAATTAAGAAATTGTTTAGCCTATTTTCTGCACAATCATTCCTTTCTGTAAGTATTTGAGCTTAGCGGTTGCTAAGCATTTTCTTTCATACAAATTGTTTGATTGATCTTGTCCAAGTAATGGAGCTTAGCGGTCGCTAAGTATTTTACTTGATACAAACTGATATAAATTATGTGTTAGACAAAAAAATTAATGAGTAATATAGAATTTGTGATATCTTTCAAGGGTATGTAGTTTCGCACTTGGCTGTGAAAGGTTTATATAGCCAATAAGATATGATTATAGTAAATGAAAAATACTAGTGATCCAAAACTGTAGAGATATCTATTTACATTTTTGGAAAGGAAACCTAGGAGTTGTAGAGGCTAGGGACCATTAAGCTTTTTTCAACAAATAGAAGGACAACATACAACATTTAAAGTTGTTCTTTAACACGTATTGAAAAGAATTGCCTAGTTTCCTATAAAATCTAAGTATTTCTTATTTTGAATTTGATGTTGTAAAAATATCATTCTAATGGAGCTTAGCGGTCGCTATTTTTTTTTGTATTTATAAGGTACTCTTAAATGTTGGAGAAACATAAAATTATGTTTTAGTTTTTCTAGAGTAAACCGTAAATAACTCCCAAATATTGTCGATCACAAGACATATTAGAAATTTCATGCCACATGTCAAAAATTTTATGCATCACAGTTACAACTTAATAATGCAATTTTTATAGGTAAAAAGTATTTGTTAATTCTATCGTTAATTAAAAAAATTCTTAATAAATGTGGCAGTTATATAATTGTGTAAATAACTAGATCAAACTTGCAAGATGCCACATTTTATTGGAATTTTTAGATTAATGCGTGCCATATTTAAAAATATTGAATTCACATTCGATAAAAATTAATAATAAATGAGGCGTATATCGCTCTCTCAAAAGTTAAATTTTTAGTTACAAATTTTCAATTCTATTCTCTGAATTGTTTTTTATTATGCTTAAATTAATATTTTTCATTTTCCCGAGTACAACAATAAAGAATTTTCGTTGTCCCACTTGTTTCTAAAGTGAAATTAATAAATTTGATTTCCCTGTATCCCATGCTATCCCTCTAATTTACTGGCTTTATATTTAAAAATATCGAATTTGATTTTGATTAAAATTAATAATAAATGGGTGTATAATGCTCTCTTAAAATTTAATTTTTGTTTACAAATGTGCACTTCTATTTTCTAAATGGTTTTTTAAGATGCACAAATTAATTTTTCATTTTCCCGCAAGTTTACAAAGAAACATTTGTCACTCGCCCACCATTTTCTAAAGTAGGGAGTATTAATAAATTTTATTTCCCCATATCCCATGCTATCCAAAAATTTAACTGGCTTTATATTTAAAAAATATCGAATTCGATTTCGATTAAAATTAATAATAAATGTGCATATAACGTTCTCTTAAAATTTAAATTTTTGTTTACATATGTGCACTTCTATTTTCTAAATGGTTTTTTAATATGCTCAAATTAATATTTGTTGTTTTCCCACAAGTTCACAAAGAAACATTTGTCATTAGCCCACCAATTTCTAAAGTAGGTAGTATTAATAAATTTGATTTCCCGTATTGCATGATATCCACGAATTAAATGAAAATATCAATGACAAATGCATTCAAATTTCTATATACGAAATCCCCCACATTAAATGCAAATATTTGAAATATCAAAATCCCACACTTTCTCTTTAAGAAGGGGAAATTCAAATTCTGAAATTTTCCTATTCCCACCTTTTTCCAATTTTTGGAATTTATTTCGTTGAATGTATTGGGAAAAAACTAAATACACTGGAGAAATATATATTAGGGTTTCTTTTTTATTTTTGAAATTGCAAAAAGTAACTCTTGAAAGTAGAATACAACACACACATACGTCAATTTACTGATCTGAGTGCTCGATTCTGGCTGTTTTTTTAATAGAAAACTAAGCCAATGATTATAATCTTATTTGGGGACACAAAAACAAGAAAAAAATAGTGATTTTGGATAGATCATGGATACGAGTGCAGATCAGGAGGCCCACAAAAGACATAATCAAAAGAGATAAATAGAATAGTTGCGAGATAGAATCTCACAAATACTTTGTTTAAGAGAGATTACGGATCTTTAACAAAAATTATCAAGCACTTAGAATTGTAAGATACAACTAAAAAAATTATTTAAAAAATCATTTATGTTATTCTATGTGTACCGTAGTAGATGGAGGGTGCTTTCATCCACTTTGTATTCACCTATTTTATGTGTTTTGCACCGTAATTTTTCCATGTCTTTCCTTTAGCACCTTTGCAATTCTATTTTATCTTCTTGTCAAAACATGTTTCTCTTTCTGAAATAACATTTTTGTCCAACTATGAATGAAGAAATTGCAATCCCTTTTACAATATTTATTATTTCTGAAAACCCATTTTTATGTTCAACCGTAGCTCAAGTATTCGTGGTTCTGTTAAATGGGTTTTTGTTTTATCCCTTCTATATGTATCATGTACTTAATTTTTGTTGGTTTTTTGTTCTTCTTCTTGTTATTATTCTTTCTCGTGAATCTGTTGGCATCTATCCCTAGTTGCAAAACATGAGTCACATATATTTTTTTAAAAATCGTAATGGTTTGATTTTGTATAGTTTAGGTAATCATTTTGACCCCCTTAATTCCTTTTTTAATATAAAATAAATAGTCATCACAGTACGAGAGCAAAGCATTTACGTAGGCATTCGTGGGAAGTGTTATGACAACAACGGCTACACTATTCATCATTCCCATCACGTGAGAAAAAATAGAGAAAGGCGGGTTGGAAACTGTGTCTATTATAGAATTCCTCATAGGGATTTTGAATTTTACACTTTCAATCACTTAAGCACGGTGAAAATGGGAGGAGCCCTTGTCAGATCGAGCCCAGTGTGGACCCGGAGTGGAAGAATAATGAAGAGCTTTGGAATCTTCTCAACCAGGGAGGCATTACTAATTTTATTGAAAAGATACAGGGTCATGACCAAAGCATTTCCGTGTAATTTGTGAAGGATTGGAAGGACCGCAAAGTTGAATATGGCGAGATAAAAAAATTTGATCAATGAAGAGTTAATGGCGAAGCTACTAGCCTTGGAATGGATGGGTACCACTTTTTCAATAAAAGGATTGACATGCCTACTGAGGAGAGGAAATTTGTGGAGGGTAATGAGAAACTGGTATTTGTCATGGCGGGTTTGTAGGTCAGCTCTATCTCTCCGCCTTTTGATGAGGTCACCCGTATGATGGTGTAATACATCTCTTTAGAGGGGAGATTTGTCACAGTGACCTTAAAACATCTTGTGTTCCTCAATCACTTCCACGTAGAAATTTCATGGTATGTTTCCCTCATTATCTGCTTAATTCTCTTGAGCACTCCATTTTGGAGTTCCAAAAGCATACTCATGCGGTCCCTTTGCATCAAGGTCTCATTTTCTTGTTGCATAAACTTTGTCTTCGTAAGCTTTCCGGCATTCCAACTTCCCCATCTCTGTTCCATCTTTTCCCCTCACCGCCGATACCCCAATCTCTTTCGCTTCTATCCCTTTCACCACTACTGCTACCCTATGCCTTCCTTCTTGGCTCCCCCTGTCATCCCCCCACCTCTGCTCCCACCCCCTTCACCTCCACTTCGACCAGACCTATAACTAGGTCTTCTAAAAGACTGAACTTGGATACCCCTGTTTTGGGGAACGTTCCTCAGGACTTGGAGGTTGCTCATAATCTCCTTCATATTAGCAGTACGGGTTCTTAGGAGACACACACTGAGAGCTCCACAAAAAGGCTAGAAGCATTAGAAACAGACATGTTGTTGTTGAAAGAAGAAGTCAAAAACTTGGCTAAGCAAAAAGGTAAGAGGATGAAGGAGGAGGAGGCTGATATTGACAATAAACAGGTTGAAGATATCTACAAAAAAATTTACTCCCTAGACAACCATCTAGGGAAAACCAAGACTCGCCATGACCATAATATGGCTATATTTAGTGCAATCGAGGAATTTATTGAGCAAAGCATGCCGCGTCTCTAATCTCAGTGGAATACCAACAACTCTTTGGGGCACGGAAAAAGAAAGCAAACAAACCATTCAATAGCTGGATATTACTGACCCTACTCATATGACGGCATTGGCTATGTTCACCTCCTATCGACTATTAAATCCAGAATTGCCAAAGCCACCAAGAAGTAATTGTGGATCTGCGTTGCTCTTGTTGCCTTCTATCATGTTTTTTCTATTTTTGCTGTTTTTTGGCTGCTCTTCTGCAGTGTTCGAACTGGTTTGATGTTTTGGGGTAACTGCTCTTTGGTTACCCTAGATTTTTATGTCTTATCTGGATCTTGATCCTTCTTATAATGTTTTTCATTCCTATTCTGGCTTCTAGGCCCTCTTTGTATACAAGGGTATAGTCCCTTTCAAAAAACTATTTACCAATAATAAAAAAATAGTTGTGACTAATTATTTCAATATTCAATGCCTACATGATTTCCGCGTTGATATATATAGTTATTTATATTTTTTTTCCCACATAGAAATAGTTAAATGTAATGTCTTTACCAATTTTTTTATGTTTAGTAAAAGGTAAGAACATTATATGTACTCGTATATTTATTTACTATTTTACAAATTCAATCAAGAAAAGTGTTGTTTATCCTAGCTTTCAGAGGTATAATTCTTTTTTGTCAAAGATATTTGTGTAAAAATAATTATCTACGAATTAATTGATAAATGAGCCAATTTAAAGTAACAATTTTGAAATTCTTAAATAAAGTATTCCAAGACTAGTGGTCACTAAGCTAGATGTTTATGACATTGCTTAGCTATTACATGACAACACAAGGCAACAAATATTCCAAGACAAGAAAAATATTTAAAATTTTCTTGAATACATTTTTTCTAACAAGAACGGAGACTAGTGGCCGCTAAGATTTTGGTTGACTTGCATACGATACAACTAGTGACGACTCACCTAAAAACCAAGCTAACCACCATTATTATATTTAGATTTTCATATTATGATACCAAATATTATTAAATAAATTTGGTGTAACATAACAAAGACTTAAGATTAGCGGCCTCTAGGATATTTGTTTTCTTCTATACAGGAAAATATTTAATGACATGAATAAAAAAGTAACTAAGCTCCTTGATTATATTTGGATTTTACAATACTACCTTCTAAAACTAGTGACCTCCATGGTGGATTTTACAATACTACCTTCTAAGACTAACGGACACCGAGTTCAATATGTTATTTGAAATCTATCGCATGATATTCGAAACCTAGCATCCGCTAAGTTTGTCGATTATTCCAGTGTGTTGGTCTAACATGACAAAGACTTGAGATTAGCGGTTTTAGGATAATTATTGTCTTGCATTCAAGATATTGATTAATGACTCGACTGAAAACTGAAAACTGAACTAAGCTCCAAGACCATTTTTTTAGCCCGACCGCCTCTAAGTACAACATTCTATTCAAATTTTATTACATGATATTACTAGAAGTTACCTGAGGTCAAAGATAATTAAATAATACTCGTGGAAATTCATACGAGACTTGAGGTTAGCAATTCTTTAGGATATTTACTATATTGGATACATGATAACTAGTAATAACACAAAAACTAACTATTCTCCATTATTATTTCTAAATTTTACAAGACTATCTTCAAAGAATAATGACCGCAAGGGTGGATGCTTACTACATTTCATTGATGTTCCTAGATAAGAGAAGACAATGAATTTTCCAAGAGAAGACAAATATTTATGATTTTCATGAATACTCATAATTTCAAACAAAATTTTAAGCATAGCGGCCGCTAGATTAAATATGATATTCAATGGCTATCACATGAGATTAGAAACCTTTTTTCCACTAAGGTCAAAGATTATTCATTAGCTCCATTATTATCTTTAGATTTTAGAATACAATGTTCCAAGACTAGCGACCTCTAGGGTGGATGTTTACGTTATTTATTGGATGTTCCCATATACAACAAGACAACAAAAATTCAAAGACAAGACATATATTAACAATTTTCAAGAGTACATGTAGCCCCTAAGATGGAAGATTATTATATTCCATTGGTGCAACATAAAAAGAATTGAGATTAACAGCTATTAGGATAATTCTTGTCTTGCATTCAAGATATTTATTAATGACTTGACTGAAAATGGAAAAATTGTGTTAAGCTCCAACACCAATTTTTTTAGCCTCGACATTGTCTCGAGTACAACATGTTATTCAAATTTTATTACATTATATTCCTAGTAGTCACTAAGGTCGAAGATAATTACATGGTGCTAGTGGAAATTCACAAAGACTTGAGGTTAGCACCGCTAGGATATTTTTTGTCTTATATACATGACTCATAGTAATGACTCATTTGAATAACTAGTGATGCTCCATTACTATATCTAAATTTTACAATCCTATATTGAGGTTAGCGGCCTCTTGGATATTTATTTATCTTGAAAAAAAGACAAGTAGTAATGACTCAACTACAAAACAATATGTGATACATAATTATATTGAAATTTTACAAGACTATCTTCAAAGACTGGCAATAGGTAGGGTGGATGCTTACTACATTTCTTTAATGTTCCAGGATAAGAGAAGACAACAAATTTTCCAAGAGAAGACAAATATTTACGAATTTCGTGAATACTCATAATTCCAAACAAAATTTTAAGCCTAGTGGTGCTAGATTCAATATGATATTCGATGTCTATCACATGAGATTTGAAACCTATTGGCCACTAAGGTCGAATATTATTAATTAGCGTTGTTGCAACATCACAAAGACTAGAGGTTAGTGACCACTAGGATATTTAGGTACAAAGACTCAACAGAAAAATGAAGTATGGTACATTATTATCTTTAGATTTTACAATACGATGGAAGTGCAACATAACAAAGAATAGGGATTAGCGGTCGCTAGCATGATTCTTGTCTTGCATTAAAGATATTGATTAATGACTCGACAGAAAAACTAAAAACTAAACTAAGCTCCAACACCAATTTTTTAGCCTGGCGGCCTCTGAGTATAACTTGCTATTCAAAGTTTATTACATGATATTCCTAGTGATTGATAAGGTTGAAGATAATTACATGGTGCTAGTGGAAATTCACAAAGACCTGAGGTTAGCGACCGTTAGGATATTTATTGTCTTGCACATAGGATAAGTAGTAACAACTTGAATGAAAAACTAACTATGCTCCATTACTATATCTAAAATTCACAAGAATATCTTCATATTAGCGGATGTTAGGATATTTTATGTCTTGCAAAAAAGACAAGTAGTAACGACTCGGCTGAAAAATTAACTATGCTACACAATTATATTGAAATTTTATAAGACTATCTTCAAAGACTGGTGACAATTAGGGAGGATGCTTACTACATTTATTGATGATCCAAGACAAGATAAGACAATGAATTTTTGAAGAGATGACAAATATTTACGACATTCCTAAATACTTGTAATTCCAATTGGAATTTTAAGCCTAGCGGCCGATGTGCTAGATAATATGTTTGATGTCTATCACATGACATTAGAAACCTATTGACTAGTAAGGTCAAACATTATTAATTAACGTTTTTACAACATCATAGATACTAGAGGTTAGCCACCACTAGGATAGTTATTATCATCGCATACAAGAGAATTAGTAATGATGTGATGGAAAAATGAAATAAAATCCATTAGTATATTTAGAATTTAGAATAAGATGTTCCCCAAATAGCGACCACTCGGGTAGATGTTTATGTCATTTCATGGATATTCAAATACATGAGAAGATAACATAACAAGGATCTAAGATTATTATATTTTGTTGGTGTCACATAACAAAAAATTGGGATTAGTGGCCGCTAGGGTAGTTATTTGATTACATACGAGGACAATTAGTAACTTACCTGACTCAAAAACTAACTAATCTCCATTATTATATATGTATTTTACAATATAACCTTCTAAGACTAGATCCATTCTTATTTTCGAAGGATAGCGGGCACTAAGGTCATAGATTATTCTGTCCCGATACTGTGACATAACAAACTCTAGAATAACAACCGCTAGAATAATTCTTGTCTTGCATTCAAACCCCTCTAACCTAAAGCTATAAAAATTGTTTTTACATTGATGGAAACATATCCTAGAATATATAGATTCCAGTAGCCAATGGTCTTCAATTTTAACAACAAATTGATATTTGAAGAAAACCAAATTCGTAGTGATTAATTATTTCAATTAGCGAGTGCAACACATAACATAAACTTCTATTAATGATTTATTGTATTTTATAATTAAAGGAGGGTTAAAGGGTCCCTTTCCCTTTACATTATAGATACAATGAGAGGATCAGTCTAAAAACCTAAATGATCCAACAATACTTTGTTGAAAAAATGAAGGGCCTATTCCAAAAATACAAGTGGTTGGGAATACATAAAAACCCTAGACCAATAAGACAGACAAGATGATTTGAAAAAAATGCAAATTTTACCATACTATCAAACAACCAAAACAAATATACATCCCTGACGAAATATAGAAGTACTTATTTATTTGAATTAGATGACACCTCCGTAACCTCCAACTTAACGGGGATGAAAATGGTTTCCATTGCTGGTTCCAAAAAAATTCTCTTTTCCAAAGAACAACACGACACTTTAACCAATTGTACATTTCATGACCTTTTTGGTGAAGAATATTCCAACGTGTCAGTTCCTGTTGTAGTGGAGTAGACATAACATCCAGGTCAAGTAATTGGAGGGACCTACCTCCCGTCGATTATGTTTCACCCCATTTGTCTACTTCATACAAGAAACGATTTAGGACGTGAAACCATTTGTGAACCTCTGAAAAAAATGTCCATGTCCACCAAACCTTCATGTTCATAGCAAACATCAAAAAGAAAGGACCACAAATAATTTAATGTTTTTTCCATTTCCGCTTCTATGTCAACCCTATACGTTGGCTTGATCCAGTGATAACCCATATCCAAATCCCAATCCTTCACTGGATACATCATAAGAAGATGACAAATGAACGTTAAATTAAATTTTGCATTTACCCTTGGACATCCCTCCAAAGAAAGATAATCATCTCCAAGAACTCCCTCAATTGCAACCATGTCTTGCTCTGATTCAATCCAAAAAATGGATTTCAAACGGTGACGTGGAATTTTTGTATAAAATCCGATTTCACGTACCGTTGCGTAAAATTGCATGAAAGGAAACATTGGTCTGGCCATGACAGAATAAATGAAATCTCGTGAAAGAAATTTGAAAGGTGTGAAAATAAGGGGGAGCAACTAGATAAATATATGGAGTGAATATGCCATCACATGCTTATAATTAATACAAGTTTTCCAACGGCTTTAATATCAAGCTTTATTAGAAAAGGTGATGAGTTTAATAATTAAAAGTACCCACAATTATGGCGGATTTTTATCCTGGATTTGATATTTAATTATGTCATCATAGATAAAATATTATTATCCTAATATTTAATTAGTTTTTAATTAATTAATTTTATTAATTAAATAATAATGGTTATTTTGTTATATGGTTCATAAACCATATTTGTCTTTTATACATCTTTGTTATATTGTTTTGAACAATATATTTGTATTTATTCATTTGTGCTTCCCGGATGTTATTGGAAGCCTGTATATTTAGGAATTTGGTTCACCTGTGCAACTTAATATTTTGTTTGTATTTGGCTGTGCAATATCTATAAATATTGCAGCCCATTCTCTGTAATGGTTGATTGATTGAGATTAATAAATTGATCAGGCTTCCGTCCCTGTTTCTCAATCTACATTTGGTACCAGAGCGAATTGAAGCTCCTGGCAAGGTTGGAGAAGGTTGCAGAAGAAGGAGAATTCGTGGAGAAGAAATCTGCAATGTGAAGGAGAGCAGTGCTGCCTCCTAAAACGGCCCAGAACCCCCCTAAAACCCTGACCTCTGTTCGGATTCCGGGTGTTTGGAACACAAATTTTTTACCTTTGGTGCACTCAAGCACTGAGCAAAATTTTTGCTGAGTATAAAGAATTAAAAAAAAAAAAAAATTCCCCATTAAGGGTTTTGTCTCTAAATTAGAGAATCATTTAGTTTCTACTGTATTTGGAAGTTGCTTTGCTTATTTTGGAGGAGTGTATATGTGTATTTGCACTGTTGAATAAAGCAAACTGCTCCTCCTCGAGACTGTTGATTTGGAACTCTGATCAATACACATGCATGCAAGTTTCGAGTATTGAATGCATGATCACATAAGCCCAAAGGCACAAAATTGAGAGGGGCAGCATGTGTATAAGCCCAGCCGCACCTGCCTAAGCTTCCACACACCGGCCAAAGCAAGGAAGAGCGGCCTGCTGGACCTGCGCACGCACCTGCACAAAGAAACAATCAATAAAAAAAGAAGCTAAAGCAACAAACCAGTGGCCAGCCTCCTCTATGGTCCTGTCATCCACGTGGATTTGGAAATAGACGCCTTTTTCAGTCTCCACGCCAAAGCCTGCAATATTCTAAATCCGTGGGCATGAGTAGTGAATATATATGGTGCTATAATCACATTAAGGGTCCATCCACCTTCTCCGAAAAAAGCGTGAACGAGGCTGCGTTACATGCGAAGGCTTTAAGGCTGCCTTAACAAAGAATGCGGTGGGGAGCAGTCTTGCTTAGACAGAGATACGAGAACTCAAGATTATACACACCATAGCTTCCATGAAGACTGACGCAATAGACTCCAAGCGACTTGCACAAAAAAAAATGAAGAAGTATTAAAAAAGAGGTGGCATAGCAAGTAAAAAGCGGCCAAAGCAAGGAAGAAGTGGCCAAAATCAAAGAAAATCAAACAAGGAGATAAAGAAATAAAACGCCTCAAATGCGTTTAAGGAGGAAACCCTAAATGCCCACCGAGCTCCATGCAAGCGCCACGTGGACTCTCTCCTCTGCCAGGTCGCATTTCCAAAAGGTAAGTCGATTTTACCTTTATAAATACAAGTTTGTTCATTTTCATATGAAGCGCCCTAAGTGGCCAAGTTGGTTATTGGATGCGCCTTGGGAGTGAGAGGTGTGGGGGTCGAATCCTGCCCCAACACTCAAAAACTCACTTTTTGAAATTTGGCGGATTTTTGGTGGAAACTGCTAAATTTAGTAGATTTTTTGAATTTAGTTATAACTAACTAAATTTAGCGGAGAAATCCCTAAGCTAGGGTAAAAAAAATTTTTTTCTCCCATCTAGTCTGTTTTTTCATTTTGGACATTTTTTGCAAAGGGAGACCCATCTAAAAATTGCATCTTTAGCTTCTTTTTTGCAATTTTTAGCATTTTGGGTCGTATTGGGCTCTCGGGAGGCCACGGGACCCGTGAAAGCAGAAATTTTTACTGTCATTCAAATTGTACAGTTTTTTGAATGTAAATTGTATACTACTGCATATTGTACTAATTTGCAGGTTGCCATAGTCAACTGCAAAACTTTGTAACTGCTCAAAACTGGCAGAATTGTAATAAAAAACAAAAAAAAAAATTGGTTCTGTAACACTCACGAGATCCTAGATCTCATTCGTAGCGTTCGGTATATACGGTGCCTCTGGGAAGTGCTTACGGGTAAAGCCGTCGTGACTACTACTGCACTTAACGCCTAATATAGCTGCAACAACGTCGTCTAGGCATCGTCCCTATAAATCGACGGGGAGTAATAAGGTCACAGTGCACACACTATGAACCATCCCATCAAATCGTGAGCGATTGCAAGACATAAATCCGGATCGAGAAACTATCCAAGTATATAGCAAAGTTATGCACGCGTATGAGGATATTTCTTTGAGCCGGTGTCAATAATCGCACAGACCCCATCAGTATTGTCTTGGTACCACGTATTGAATTCTTTCACGTACGTTAACGCCTCTTTCACGTGCGCGGGTATATAGAAAGGGTGAGCTTCTTCCACGTGCACCGACGGGTATATCGGAAGGGCGCGTATATAGAAAGGTTTGGTATATCGGTGACGGTATATAGATTGGGAGACCTAATACAGAGTGATAAGAGCAAACCACATCGGTGATCTGCAAAATGGGCACAATGCCCCCAAATTTTTTTCTTCAGGATTCACAATTGCTCGGAGGAAGCAACTATCTTTGCATGGAAGACAAAAATAAAGACACAACTTGAGTTTGAAGAAATCGGCTGTTGTGAATAGTACTCTAACGAGATCACCAAGCGATGCAACACAACAACATGCAGTTTGATAGAGCAGATCAGAAAGAAAAACTCATCATCTTGTTTGGAGTGTCGACGATGTGCAAGCCCACATTCGAGATGCCACAACAGCAAAAGAAGCGTGGGATAAGCTGAGCACAATATATGAGGCCAAGAACAAGAATGTCATACTAAATTTGCAGAGTCAGTTACATACATTGAAGTTCAAGCAAAATGAGAAAATTGAAGCTTTCCTAAGAAGAGTTGCAGAGTTGAGGGCTTCACTTCTAGCCCTAGGAGAAGAGGTCAAAGATGAATCTCTCATTCCCATTGTTCTGAGAGCTCTCCCTTCTTCTTACCGCATTTTTGTCACAACTCTAAACTTGTCAGATATGACAATTAGTTTTGACAAGCTAGTAAACCTACTGCAACAAGAGGAAGCAATGCACAATAAGGATGATGAAGAGGAGCAGGCACTGTCTTCACATCAAAAATGGAAAGGAAAAGGTAAAGGAAAACCTAAATCCTATCAAAGTCCCAACATCCAGAATCAGTATCATGGGGACAATCAATAGAAGAAGCGATGTCCAATTTGCAAAAGAGGACATGACTTAAAGATTGTTGGTATAACACTTATAAGAAAGGTTCATCAAGCAACTACGGACCACAACAACAACAATCTTACAAGGGACATTCTAACAACTATCACGGGTAGAAAAAGGGGCTGGAAAGAAGACCCCACCGGTGAGGTAATATTCTTTGAGCAAGAAACGATCAGAACAATGAAGACTTCTTGTTCCTTTGCTTTCGATCGATCAAGTGAACCATCCACGTCATCTAGTGATGTCTGGTATGTTGATTCGGGAGCCACTCGACACATGACCGGCCACAGAGACTGGTTTATTTCAATGAGGGACACGCCATCGAAAAATCATGTTTCGTTGGGAGATGATTCTTCATATATAGTTCAGGGGATTGGAAACATTTCTCTACCCCTTGGTTCACGCAAATGCAGACTATCAGATGTTCTATATGTCCAGGGTTGAAAAAGAATCTTCTTTCAGGTAGTCAACTCCTAGATCACAACCTGAAAATTGACTTTGATAGTCAATCCGGCAAGAAAATGTGTTTGATTCGAGATAAATCCAGAGGCTCGAAAATAATTGCAAAAGCCTCAAATGTGGGACGTATGTTTCAACTTGATTTCATTCACAAAAATGATCAAGCACTTGTGGCTAAAAACTCCACCTCAGCCCAGTTGTGGCATCGGAGATTTGGTCATGTAAGTTTCAAATATCTCGAAACACTTCGCGGTGTAATATGGTACATGGGCTACCATCTCTTGAAGGATACGAGACAAGTGTCCTCACTGCTTAGCAGGAAAACAACACAGAGTTTCATTCCAAAAGAGTACTTTTCGAGCTCATGGTAAACTTGACCTGGTTCATACCGATCTTTGCGGTCCGATGCAGCCAAGTCATTATGGGTTCCAGTACTTCATGCTTTGTGTTGATGACTATTCATGGAAAATGTGGATTTTTTTTCTTCGCAAGAAAAGTGAAGCCTTTGAAACATTCAAAAAGTTCAAAGTTGCGATTGAGAAAGAAAGCTGGTCCTCACAGAACTCTCTCCGCTCAGATCGAGGGGGAATTCACCAGTGATGAGTTCGAGACTACCTACAAACTCACGGGATTCGTCGACAAATGCCTCCTCCACACACCACATGACAGCAAAATGGTGTTGTCGAGAGAAGAAATCATACTATCATGGAAATGGTGCGATGCATGATGATGATTCCGGACTTTGCAAAGACATTTTGGGCGGAGAAAAAAAAGCAGCGGTGTATTTGTTGAGAGCACCACTGTTGCTCTTGATGGAATCACACCACAAGAAGCATGGTCAAAAAGGAAACCATCCATTGCACACCTCAGAGTATTCGGGTGCAAAGCAAGCATGCACATACCCAAACAGAACAGAAAGAAATTGGACATGAAGTCACAAAATCTCATCTTCATTGGATACAGTGAAGAGACTCTTGGGTATAGATTGATGGATCCTAAGACCAAAAAAGTCTACACAAGCAGAGATGTTGAGTTTTTCGAGAAGAAGGAAGCAAAGTCTCCTTCTCCGGACTCGCAAGATGTAGATTTTTCACCCGTTATAAAAACAGAAGCTGATGTTCCCTCAGATAATGAAAGTGATGATGGGGATGATGGTGGTGATATGATAGAACCACGACCCATGGGAATAGCTCAGCGTATGCCCAAGTGGTGTACTAGCACGTTATGAGATGTAAGAATGGATGTTCCACCGGATACATCCACCCCTGGACCACGGACTCGTAGTAAAGCAAGAGAAGAAGTTAACTTTGCTTTGATGAGTAGAGTTATTGAATTAGATGAGCCCTCTATAGTCCAGGAAGCCCTACAGTCAAAAGCTTGGAAAGATGCCATGGATTCTGAATATCAATCAGTGATGAAGAATAACACTTGGCAGCTTGTTGATCTTCCACTAGGGAAGAAACCCATTGGATGCAGATGGATATTCAAAACTAAGTACAAAGCAGATGGGACAGTGGACAAGTGCAAAGCAAGACTTGTAGCAAAGGGGTACGCACAAAAAGAAGGCATTGACTATGAGGAGACATTTTCTCCCACAGCTAAGATCAAAACGATCAGGATGATCTTTGCTCTAGTTGCTCAGTTTGGATGGAAAGTTCACCAAATGGACGTAAAAAGTGCCTTCTGAATGGAGATTTACAAGAAGAAGTCTACATGACTCAACTTTGAGGGATATGTTGTACTGGTAAGAAGAAAAGGTATGCAGACTCAGGAAATCTCTGTATGGTCTCAAACAGGCACCCCGGGCATGGTACATCAAGATTGATGAGCATCTCGTACAACATGGATTTGTTAGAAATCCATACGATCCCAATCTCTACCTCAAAAAGCAAGGGGGGGAGATGGTGATTGTTGTAGTTTATGTCGATGATCTAGTCATCACTAGAAGTTCAGTGAAGATGATTGATGAAATGAAGAAAGATCTTAAGCGATCATTCGACATGACAGATCTCGGGCTTATGCACTACTGTCTTGGACTAGAAGTATGAAAGAAAGAGAATCACATCTTTGTTTCTCAGATGAAATATACCAAGACAACGCTCGAGAAGTTTAGG
The DNA here is from genome assembly GCA_018340775.1 of Taxus wallichiana var. yunnanensis. Classification (NCBI taxonomy): domain Eukaryota; kingdom Viridiplantae; phylum Streptophyta; class Pinopsida; order Cupressales; family Taxaceae; genus Taxus; species Taxus wallichiana. Next base: position 568,817,173 of record CM031235.1, read on the forward strand.
ATGATGGATTGCACACCAATTGCTACACCTATGGAGAGTAGATTACAGTTATCTCGTTGAGATCCATCTCTGAGGTAAGTGCCACTCTCTCGGCGGCTGATTGGGAGTCTCATTTACCTGACCTACACTAGACCAGGATATAGCTTTGCAGTGAGCTATCTATCTAGGTTCATGCAGGAACCCAAAGTTTGTCATTGAAAAGCAGCAAAGTGCATTTTGAGATATCTCAAAGGATCAGTGGATCTTGGTCTAGAATACAAGAAGAATGAAAACTTCTTCTTGATTGGATATTTAGATTCAGATCATGCAGGTAACATTGATGATAGAAAATCCACTTATGGATTTGTATTCTTTATGGGATCTGGACCAATATCATGGGGAAGTAAGAAACAACACTTTGTTTCTCGCTCTTCCACAGAATTTGAGTATCGTTCTGCAGGAGAAGCTGTCTGTGAAGTGATTTGGCTACGTCGCATACTGGAAGGACTTGGAATACCACAGGACAAACCGACCACCATGTATGTTGACAATGAAGGTGTTCTCAAACTTGTTCGCAATCCAGTTTTCATGAGAGAACAAAGCACATTGAGGTTCAAGTTCATTTCATACGCGAACATGTGTTGAAGCACAACATCCAACTTCAATTTTGTCCAACTGTTGAACAACGAGCAGATATTTTCACAAAGTCACTTACACGTGACAAGTTCGAGTTGTTCAGAGAGTTTCTCTCCTCATCTCTTGAGACAATGCACAATTAAGGGGGGGAATGTTAGGATAAAATATTATTATCCTAATATTTAATTATGCATAGTTTAATTATTTAATTAATTTTATTAATTAAATAATAATGGTTATTTTTTTATATGGTTCATAAACCATATTTGTCTTTTATACATGTTGTTATATTGTTTTGAACAATATATTTGTATTTATTCATTTGTGCTTCCCGGATGTTATTGGAAGCTTGTATATTTAGGAATTTGGTTCACCTGTGCAACTTAATCTTTTGTTTGTATTTGGCTGTGCAATATCTATAAATATTGCAGCCCATTCTCTGTAATGGTTGATTGATTGACCTGGTGCAATGGAACCACACGAGCATGCTTTTGAAACTCTAAAATGGAGTGCTCAAGAGAGTTAAGCAGATAGTGGGGGAAACATACCGTGCGACTCCTGCAGAAGTGGTTGAGGAACACAAGATGCTTAGCGGGCACAGTGATGAACCTCCCCTCCAAAGAAATGAAACACACCATCATATGGGTAACCTCGTCAAAAGGTGAAGGGATCAAACTAACTTGTAGGCCCACCATGACAAAGACCAACTTCTCAGTTCCCTCAACAAATTTCCTCTCCTCAGCTTCTCTGTCAACCCTTTTATTAAAAAAGTGGTACCCCTCCATGCCAAGGCTAGTCGCTTCAGCAATTAACTCCTCGTTGATCAAAATCTTCTGCCCTCCATAATCCACAGTGCGATCCTTCCAATCCTTCACAAAATGCACCGAAATACTTTGGTCGTGGCCCTAAATCTTCTCCATAAAGTTGGTGATGCCTCCCTAGCTGAGAAGATTCCAAAGTTCCTCATTATCCTTCCATTCCAGATCCGTGTTGGGCTCAATCTGGCAAGGGGCTCCCCCCATTATCACCGTGCTTAACTGCTTGCAAATAAAAAATTTAGAATCCTTAAGAGCGCTAATATTAGTCCACCTTTCACTATTATTATCCGTGCAGTGAGATTGCTAATTAGAATAGTCGTTGCTTTTCCCACAAATACCTGAGTGACTGCTGTTATGAACCCTGTGAAAGTCCGCATGTGGGAACTACAGTCCTTTTGCTAGCCCACTCCAGATCATCATTATCTTTATTTCTATCTTGGGAATCCGTAAAGCCTTGTATACAAGTTATTGAGAGCTCAATATTTCCCACATGCACGACTTTCATTTCCATATAAATCCACTTAAATTTCCCATTATACTTCATACAATCTTGATTGTCTGTCAAGATTTGTATGAGTGCTATTTTAAAGTCAGCACGTGTGGGAGTTTTATTAATACAAATCCACTCCCAATGCTCATATCCCAAATCTTGAATTTGCATGTACATAGATATCCACTTGAATGTTGCTTTGAAGCTATTCAGGAATGTTATTATTATCCCAAACAATGTGGTTAACATTAATGCCATAATTAGCCAATGCATCTGCCACCTTGTTACCCTCCCGGTAAGTATGCATGATCCGAATGTTATTGAAGGTTTGGAAAATACTTATGGATTCCAAGATGAAATCCTTGATGTTCCAACTTGGAGGTGAGCACTGATTAAGATGATTAATGATATTAAGTGAGTCCCCTTCAAGAATGAGGTTTTGGATATTATGAGTTTGAGCAATTCTCAGGCCCCATAAAGCAGATAATGCTTTGGCAAAATGATTGGTTTGAATTCCCATTTTTCCAGCATATGCAGCAATCAGACTGCCTTTATGATCCTGGATCACTCCTCCCCCTACCGCAATCCCAAGGTTACCCTTAGAGGCCCCATCAAAGTTCAACTTATACCAGTTAAAATCAGGAGGATGCCATTGAATCAAAGATCTATCAATACTATTACCGGAATTACTACGGCTATTGTCAGCTCCTATCTGCCAGTGGGATAAGACATGTTCTTCATTTTCTGGATAACTCTTGTTCTTGGGGGGTTTAAATCTAGCAATATTCTCTTTGATATCATTAGAAATTTTACCAATACTGAGCTTGTAGTTTTGATTTTTATTTCTAAAGATAATATCATTTCTATCTTTCCATATCCTCCAAATAATATGAGGAATAACCAGCTTCCAGATCCTTCTGACAACACAATGTTTATAGGGTGGGCTCCATTGAGTCCATAGCTGATTGAAATCCTTTGGCACCACCCAGAAAGCTTCAAATTTAGAGAGGGAAAAACTCCATATTCTGGTAGCATAATCACAATGGATAAACAAATGACTGATATCCTCAGAGTATTTTTTACAAAGATGACATCTATTAGGCATTATGAAACCTTTTCTCATCAGGTTGTCAATGGTAAGAATCCTACCTCTAAGAGCCAGCCAAAGGAAGAAATTTATTTTAGGATTTAACTCAAGCGATCCAAATCCTACTCCATTTGAACTCAGTTTGATTATTGTCGAAGAAAGTATTATATCCAATTTTGACATAGTAGTCCCCATCAATAGAATTATTCTAGACCAATTCATCCTTAGTATCCAGCTGACTTAAGGGAATAAGATCTAACTGATCTTGAAGGGAGGAAATATTTTGGATCAGATCATCTCTCTCCACAGAATTTTTTTCCATTTCTTTCTGTTGCCATTTCCCTCAATATAATCCTTGACTTTAGTGCCATACTTGTTTATAAGACTGTCCTTGACCATCCCAAATCTATCCATAAGACTGCCATTAAACCAGTTATCATCCTAGAAATTTATATCACACCATCACCCACTTTCCATTTACTGCCCTGTTTAATGAAATTTCTGCTCTTTGCTAGATTGTTCCAAAAAATGGAACCATAGGGGAGGTGCTCATCTTGCAGAAAATAAAAGACAGTTTGTTGATTTAGGTATTTAGCCTTAATTAAATCTATCCAGGGTTGTTTCTCTGAAAGCATTCTCCAACCCATTTTCGCAATGAGAGCCTCATTCATTTTCTCGATGTCTTTTATACCCAGTCCTCCCATAGACTTCGGAGTACAAACCTTATCCCAAGAAACTAAGTGAAATTTAAACTTCTCCTCCATGCCCTGCCATAAGAATTTTTTCTGAATCCTCTCAAACTTTTCTCTGAAGGAAGAGGGGATCTTGTAGAGCGACATGATATAAATGGGCAGATTTTGAAGAGTACTTTTTATGAGTAGGCACTTACCAGCACTAGATAAAATGGCTCCTTTCCAACCAGCCATTTTTTTTTTTGAAATCTCTCCAATAAATCATCCCACACCTTGTTAGAGACTTTTTTAGTGCCGAGAGGAAGACCCAAGTAAGTGGCTGGAAGCGCACTTATTTTACAGCCCAGAATTTTAGCAATTTTAAGTTGTCTTTCTTCAGGAGTGTTGAAGAAGAAAATGGAGCTTTTATCATAATTGATCTCTTGCCCAGAAGCAGATTCGTAGAGCTGCAGAATAGCCTTGGTAGCCTTAGCTTCAATGGAAGCCAATAGAAGGAGGATTGTATCATCCACAAATTGCTGATGGGAGACAGCTTGGCTGATGGAAGTGGGCTTTGAGCCTTTCAAAAGACCGTCATTGACTGCTTTACCAATTTTTCTACTAAGACTGTCAGCCATAAGAATGAAGAGCAGGGGGGAGATGGGGTCCCCTTGCCTTAGCCCTCTGCTGCTAGTGAAAAAACCCACTGGCTCACCATTAACCACCACTGAGAATCTGACCAGTAGAGATACAAGCCTTAATAAAAATTTTGAATTTTTCTGGAAAACCAAATTTAGTTAAGACTTTGTCAAGAAAAACCCAAGAAACCTTGTCAAAGGCTTTATTCATATCGAGCTTAAGCACCATATTTGATTTTTTATTATTCTCCATAGAATGTATGGTCTCATGAACCATAATCACTCCATCTTGGATAATCCTGCCTTTAATGAATCCACTCTACTGCCTTGAGATTAAATCATTCATAATGAGTTGAAGCCTAGTAGCAATAATTTTGGTAAAAATTCTATAGATAGCATTCACTAGGCTGATGGGTCTAAAGTCTTTGAAGTCTTTAGCATCCATTTTTTTTGGGGCCAGCACAATGTGGGTGTTATTCAGCTCTTTCAAAAGATTTCTAGTTCTGTAGAATTCATTCACCACTCTGAGAAGATCATCTCGAACAAATTTCCCAAAATTTCTAGAAAAAATTAATGGAGAAACCATCTCGGGCCTGGAGCCTTATCGCCTTCTAAAGTAAACACGACTTTTGCAGCTCTTCAAGCGTGACAACTTTGGTGATATTTTTAAATCTCTGCTCCTCAATTTTATCTTGGGGAATAGCCTCCAAGCATAAAAGAATTAGCCTCAACATTGATGATATTCCTCTCATTAAGAAGTTTTTTATAGAAATTTAGAGCTTCTTCCTTGATGCTATTGGGATCTTTTATAATATTTCTATTACTTTTAGCCACTTCCATGATCCTATTACAAGCTCTGTGCTTCAAAGTGGTCATATGAAAAAACTTCGTATTCCTATCTCCTTCTTTAAGCCAGATAGCTCTAGACTTAAGTCTCCATAAAGATTCTTCTCTGCTGCAAATCGTATGCAGCTCTGAAAGAATATTCTTTTCATTAGTTTGGTCTTCAACGGATCTCCCCATTGTATCCATTTTGATTTCCAAATCCTGGAGCTTTTGTTTTAACTTCTTTTTATTATCAAACACATTGCCAAAAACGCTTTTATTCCATATTTTAACTTGCTTTTTAACATTTTTGAGCTTTTGAATCAATCTAAATTGAGCAGTGCCTTCACCATTCCAACCCCACCATTCTTTAATTTTGTCGTAGATGTTGTCATGCTCCATCCACATATTTTCAAATTTGAATGAGCTTCTGATGGGTTTAGTCCAATTGAGAAGATTTAAAGCAATCGGATTGTGGTCCGATCCAATTCTGGGCAAGGAAGAGAGGTGGAAGTCTTGACTGAGAATCCAGCTAGCAGAAATTAGGGCTCTATCCAATCTAACCTGGATAAGATCTTTTCCCAACCTTCTATTATTCCAAGTGTATTTATTCCCATGGAGATCCACATCTAAGAGATTAAGTTCAGCAATAAAATCAGCAAAATCCTCCATACCTGTAGAAAAGCTGGAGATTCCTCCATATTTTTCACCTGGGTTTAGAGGAGAGTTAAAATCACCCATAATAAGCCAGTTAGTTGTACTATATTGGTTTCTAAAGATCTTAAGATCAGTCCAAAGTTTTCATCTCCCACTAACCGTATTAGGGGCATAGATGTTAGAAAGGATCCATTCACCATTGTTCTCAATAGCAAGAAATTTGATAGCAAGATGATTAGTGCTAGCATTAAGAACCATACCAGTACAGTGCCTTTTATCCCAAAGAGTAGCCAGACCTCCAGAGGCTCCCTGAGAGTCTACCACCGCCATTTCAGAGTTTTCCCAAAAACTCTTTTTATTAGTTTCAAGGATCTTAGCTTTCATCTTAGTTTCCTGCAAAATCAAAATACTAGGACTACTAGAATCACGTAACTCCTTGATGATTCTCTGCTTGGAGTTTCCATTTAGACCTCGGATGTTCCAAGAAATAATCTTCATTTGGAAGGATTGGGAGTTGGGATTTCCTGATGGTTCAATTGACGTTGAATGCCATCTGCAATGTCTCTCTCTGTTCTCTTAGATCTAAGAGCCTTTTTTGAGGGCCTTCCTCTTTTAGAACTACCTCCAAAATCTACTAGTCTTCTTGCAGAAGATCTAGTAGTTCTGGATGTTGAGGTATCCCAGTTGTCCTTTTTATTTTTCTTATCACTGTAAAGTGATTCTGGGATCATTTCAAATCCTTTCATTCTCTTTTTCTTTTTTGAAATGACCTTTGTGAATCCAGAATTTAGATCCTCATCTTCTTTGACAGGCGTTACTTCTCCCTCTTCACGCTCTTTCTGATTCCTGTCAATTGAGTGTGGATCAGCTATTCTGATGCTGTAGCAAGTAGGTGAAACTATTGACCTATTGCTGAAGCAAGGAGGTATATCTGTAGATAATTTACCATCACCCTAGGAGTGTTTTTCTACAAAGTTTCTTTAAAATCCATGCTATCCATGTCCAATATTTCCTCAATGATGCACAAAGGTTTATCTATCTCAGCTTCCTTATTGCTCAAAGACTGATATTGATCATTAGGGATGATATTAATCTTTACAGCTCCTTCTTGCTCGTTCACCACCATGGACACCTTTATAGGATTTTCCAAGTCCTCTTTGCTAGGTGTTGTAAGAAAATTTGCCACTAGGGTTTTAGGACGCCAGACCAAATGTTTCCTTATTTGAGTTCTAAAACCCCTTTTTTCCCTTTCTATTGTATTCCAGCTCGCCTCTCGACTATCAAAGTGTCAAGAACCCTGTGTTCTTACTCAAAACTAAGCCATCCACAGGTTGTTCGGCTTCCATTGTAGGGATCTCCTTTTTGGGACAGTTTTGGTGGAGTGTCCTATGCGATGACAATGCTTACACCTTAAATGAAAAGTTTCAAATTCAATTTTTGAATCCACACCCCATACCTAGATTTCAAGATGATGTGCTCTGGTAATTCCTGCTCCATTTCAGAAGAAATGCAGAATCGAGCAAAAGCAAGTCTGGATCTATTTCTCGTGGGCCCATCCAGCCCGATCGGAGCACCTAAGGACTTAGCAATGTTTAGTAGAATTTCATCATCCCAAAAATGCAACGGTAGCCCAGGGAGTCTACACCAGATTGGAATGGTGTTTATATTTTCAGTGTTAGGGTCAAATCCAGGATACCATTTTTTCAAAAAGAGGCCCATATTACCCAGCCACCATGGTCCTCCCAGAAGCACCGATTCCAAATCAACCTGCTGATTAAATTTTGCCAAAAAAAAACCCCATGGCATGATGGTAATACTCAGATCCCCCTTAGGTTTCCACTTTCTCGAGACCCATTTTCTAATAAAATCAATATTAGGTCTAGAGCCAAGAAACTTACCAACAAGGGAGAGATTCGCTTTGCTCAAAGCCCTATCAACGCAACCATCTGGGACCATCAGGTAGGTGGCACCTTCACTGTCCTTTTCCCACGTGAACTGACCTCTTTCAGGAGAATGCGGACCCACTTTTATGATAGGGCTTTGAAGAATCTTATTCCAGGCCAAAGGTGTGGATCCCAAGCATTTCCACTTTTTCAGTTTACAAATTTACAACCGTCCAATTTTGGCCAGAGAGCAGCCTCTCCTCAACAATTCTTGGCTTAGTGCATAGACATTCTCACCGTAATTGTAGAAACCGCACTAACAAGTACTTCCATCACTCATGTTCTCCATCACGAGATATCACGAAAAAGGTATAGTTTTTAATGAGGGCATTAGCAATAATATGGGATTCAACTCCAATAATTAATTAATTACTATTCAAGTCATTAGTCGGGGACAAATAACGTTCCATCACTTAAACTTACTATTCATTAGTCACCCATTATTTTTTCATGGCTACCATGTCATATAATCTTTGAGGATACTTATTCTACTATGATCTACTTGTGCTACTATGATCTAACCTTGCCTAACTATGTGGTTATGTTTATTACTAGAAACTATTTATCTTAGCAATAGCAAATCCTTCCCTTTCATTAACTAACGACACTTACCGGTTGTAAAGAATTTTTGTTTATATGAAAATATATGAATTACATTTTATGCACAAAATATCGAACTACTTAAGGTGTCAAAGCATTGTCAAAGGTATGTATTCAAGGACTAGGCTCTTCCGGGGATGGTCTAGCGAATATAAAATAATTACAAACAATGACAATAAACTTGTTGAGATTTTTTTGCATCGTTAAAATGGATTCCTCGACATTGTAGAGGCTAGTGCCCATTAGCCTTCTCATAAATGAATAACTGGTAAACATAAAACAAGCATTTCTCTTCACATCCTCTCGATCCTTCATTCCTGAGCAAGGTTCATATTCATCTTCACCCTTGATGTTTAGTAAAAAAATTTGGACTATTTTGTTTAAATGTAATTTCTGAAAATATGAAGGGGTAAGATGATCAAGATATGTCTTTAGGATTAAAATATGTACTATTATCATGCTCTAACTCTTATAATTATCGGTAGTGTAGACAATGAATTTGTTTTAGATAAAATACTTTTTGAAAAAAACAATAGAGCCCATTGAGCACCAAACCACTCCTTTCAATACGTAATGTATCTTAGCGTATTCTAAACATTTTCCTTGATACTAACCGACATAAATTACATGATATGACAAATATATCCAACTAGTAATACATAATTCTTTATCCTTTTGATTGTTATTCTCTAAGTTAAAATGGATTCGATAAAATGTAGAGGAAACTACCTAAGGGAATTCGACAACTTATCTGGTCACCAAGAATTTTCCTTTCTTTGATGTTCCAAGATAAGAGAAGACAACAAATATTCCAAGACAAGAAAAATATTTACGACTTTCCTAAATACACGTAATTAAAAACAAAATTTTAATCCTAGCGGCCACTGAGTTCAATATGATATTCAAATTCTATTACATGTTATTCCTAGCCTAACATACTATCTTGATGTTGGTGGCCGCTAGGATATTTGTTGTCTTTTATAAAATACAAGTAGTAATGACTCCAATGAAAACTAATTATGCTTGATTATTGTATTTAAATTTTACAAGACTAGTGACCGCCATAGAGGATGTGTACTTTGCATTTCTTTGATGTTCCAAGACAAGAGAATACAACAAATACTCCAAGACAAGAAAAATATTTATGATTTTTTCTTGAATAGACATAATTCAAAACCTAATTTCAAGAGAATACAATACACATATTCAAAGATGTAATCTTAAGCGTAACATCCACTAGGTAGATTAGTCACTGACAAGATCCTAGTAGATGCCAAGGTTTTTCATGATTTGTTTGTTATTCGATCACTAATTTTAAAATAAGAAACTATTAAGGCTGGATACCGGGAAACCATTATTTTCAATTACTAATTGAACCTAGCGGCTGCTAGTCATTTTCATTTATACTAGCTTAATTCAATTATGTGATATATATGATATATCTTATGAGAACTATAAAAGGGACTTAATTACAATACCCAAACACATCATGACATGTAAGATTTGTTATTATTAAATATTCAATTCTCAACCATTATCACCCATGTTAGATTCTAGGTTTCCACAATGAGTTAGTGTAACTCAAATAATTTTTTTTACGCTTATGGGAATATATAGATGCTATTGGTTCTAGTCTCGCACTTCTAGAAAAAAATTCACTACTTGAAACAAGCCAAATTTAAAATCGATTAATTGATTAAATTTCTTAGTACAACACATGACAAATTTGTTTTATTATGTTTTCTTATTTTTATAACTAAAGGAGAGTTGAACTATGCCTAGTGAATGTTATGTTATATATATTTATTCCTATTGAATTTTACTCTATGAAAATAGTGACATCAAGATACAACATCTTGTTGCTATTTCACTATTGAGAAAAATTATTTGTCCTTTCTATTTACTTATGAAATATTAATTTGTTTAATTCCTTTTTTCAGGTAGTATGTCTTCCATTGGTAGCCCTCCGTTCATGAAAATTCCATTGATTGAAGGAGCAGAGAATATGAAAAAGAGATATGATGAATGCTTTGTAGAAATACATTCCCTAGAAAATTATCACGGTGATCTGTGGTTATTTTTTGTTGATGAGGACAATGTCAATGAATTTGGTATGGTACTAGCTTCAAAATTTATTAATGAAAAAACATTGTGTATTCAGGTTGAATGCATTGATGTCGTAATGAATAAGTGTCTTATTCTTGACAAGGAGTTAGAAGTTTCATTGTTCAAGAAACTGGAAATGAAGGCTTCTAGAGAAAATAAGGCATGTCTTAAATATGGTTGGAATTTTGGGAAGTTCATATAGTTAGACAAAACAAGCTATGAAAATTCCCTTTAATTTCATAATAACATGAATTTGGTATTCAAAAAATTGTATAGAACCGAGGATACCTCTTCTATTTGTCATTATTTGAATAGAAAAAAATTTCTTTGTCCACCGAAACATAAAAATCTATTTACAAGAGGTGATTTTATTTTTCTAAATTAGAGGTAGATCCATCCAAGTTAAAGTTGCAAGGATTAAAAATAATAACAAATCCGTTGTGTTGTTGAAGAAAATGAACAATATATTTGAGAAAACAGAATCTTCAAATGATGAACAATTAATTTAATTTTTTTCAATGGTGATGTTTTTCCAGCTTGAATTTTTATGTGCCATTTTGCACCTCCAAACTATCAATTTCATCATGTGTCCGAAGATAATGTTGACCTTATTTTCCATTCAATTTTGATTAATATTATTCATATACGTAGGGATGCAAATATTCTTCCTTTTTTACCTTCTACAAAAGAACTTGTACAACTTGAGGATCCAGATGACCGAGAAAAGGGATGAAGTTTAGTTCTACATTATTTACACCAACATACGTTTTGTGCCCAAAACGCTTTTTTTTGGCTCAAAGTAGATATAATTCATTACATACTAAGATACAAATTAGAAAGGCTCACATTATATCCTCATACATGCCTGGTGAATTCATTATTAATATTTGCAAGTAGCAAAATGATGTGAACAAAAATTGTATCGATAACAACTTCATTGATGTACTCTATAAGGCTCGAATGATTTGGAGATCCCTAGGACGTCCTTAGAGGACCCAGTGGGAAACACAAAGTCGATGATTTTAAGGTAACAAAACTTAATTTTAACGCATTTGTTGTAAAACTTTAATTTTGTAATATGCAGAAAATAAATATACTATTTCCTATTTCAATGAAGTGTTTTGAGAAGCAATGTCTTGTTATTTTCAAAGTGACTAAGGCAAGAGAGCCTTTCTAACCAAATGACATTTCTATTTTTACTTGAGGATATATGGAAAAAATTGACAACAAATTTTGAGTTATATAAATCAAGTGGGATTCCATGTTCTCCTTTTAAGTATAAACAACCTAACTTTCAAGTAAATTCACTAGAAAGGTTCACGATGAATTCCTTTAGGCCTGCAAGAGGAATGACAGATGAGGAGATATCAATTCTACTAGATAATGTCTAATAGGGGAAAGTATGGTTATTTGGATCTATTCAAGAAGGCTTCATAGTGAGATAATTTTAATTTTGACTTCTAAAGAGTAAAATATGAGAAGAATGAGAGAAAAAAATATTAAATATATGACAAGTAATTATCCATGTAATATTTTATTGGCAAATTGCACTTAAAAATAATGTTGAAAAATTTGGTCTAGCATGATTCTCACTACCGCCAGTTGTGTGTACTCTTGGGAGAAGAGAATAAAGGAAAATAAAAGTTGATTCTAGAGGAAGTGAAAAATTGGCAAAAAGAAAAATTGATGTTGAAGTGGTAGAGGTTCTCCTAGCGGTAGCTCAAACAATTATAGACAACTACATGATTTCAATGGAAGAAAATATTCCAGCAAGGATGGAAGACACCGAATACTTTACCTATCAATGTGCATATCCCTTCCATCTCCAATCAACAATATCTTTTATTCCATTAACTAATCCATTCAATGCAAAATGTGTGATCATAGATTTCTGCAATTTTTCTAGTGTACTCACTTTCAATGCAATAATGGACCTACTTACAGTTGTCGGATCTAGTATGCTAAATTGTGTAATTATTGTGCTCTTACTTGTTGCTTCTTCAAAAATGTTAAGAGATACAATAAAAAATACATTCAAAAAGTTAAATATAAAGGGGAATCGGTTGTGGAAGGATGTTACATATTTTATGACGGAAATGGAAAATTTAAGATCTTATGTCTTATGTATGTAATAACTGATGTGCACAATTGTGATGTTGACGATGGTGATATAACAGAAATCGCCATGGATTGGATGGATCAAGATCTGGAGAAAATTGTGACTACAAGTGAAATTTTCCTATGAGGAAAGACACATAATTTTATTTACAAGAGATCTTATGTATTTTGGTCTCATATTTTCACTCAAATCACTTCCGATAATTCTCTGATTATGGTGTTGTATGGTGGTAGTGTTACGGTGCATGATTTGGTGACTCGGGTCTATCTATGTTTTTTATTGTTGAATCACGTGATCAAGAAATGTTTTTATAGCATTACTATCTTCATTTGAAAAAATGTACGTTGATTAAGATCACTTTAAAAATTCTATAAGATTAATTCATTTGAATTAATACATACAATATTTATGTAGACAACCAAACAATAGAGGAAGACATTGTCTCTTCCTCTCTACATAAAAATAAAGGAGATGATGTCATTCTTATTATGTCGCAACCAATTCAACTTGTTTCCCAGATGTCACTGACCATCCATCTAGTGAATCTATAAAAAGAGAGTAAGAAATACTCATTTTATAAATTTATCACTAAAAGAATTTTTTGATTGTCATTGTTTACATATTTTTAATAAAAATTCAATTTTTTCAGATTTGATGCCAAATGGGGAAGCTTTTGGTATGATAGTCATATACAATTATAAATAAAACCATTTATAAGCCCTATATAATTGTAGGAACGTATAGCAAAGTAGTTTATTTGTTACATATATTACCCTAACGATCACTAGCATACATCTATTCAATATTGTATAAAAGTGAGTTGTATCACATATTTTTTCACATTGACTTGAGATTTATTTTAAATTGATTATTTTTTTAAAAAATAAAACAAGTATCACAAGAAAATATAAAGGGGGAGTGCGAGGGAATCCAAGATGGAGTCTCAATCAGTAAGTGTTAACATACTTGAAAGTTTGATTATTTGAATTGGTTAATATAAAATTGTGGACAATTGAGAAAAAAACTTTTTGTAGTAGTTGTACAAAAGGATTATTTAATTATTTTAGATTTGGAGGGTTTTCTCTATGAGAAAACCAATCCCATAAGGATTTGGAAATCAAGTTTGGTAAGGAGACTATCAACTTGCAAGGTGGGCTCAAGGAATTTTTAAAGATACTAGTAGTAAAATGTGAAGTGGGATTTTGGTCTAGCTATCTCTCTTCTACCGAAGTTGAAAATCTGATCAAGGCTTTGAAAAAAAAATAGTTTTTGAATTCAAACCATTTTTGGGGTAAATAACATTGTGGTGTAGAAGAATAAATTGCAATAAAAGATCTCCAAAATATTTAGAGCAGAGAGGGGATTGTTTTTGTCGTAGAGACATATTTTGTATTACAATGGTCCCAAAGGTAAACCCTTTGGAAAATTTTATGGTGGGGAGGAAATCCAATGAAGAAAATTGTATCAAAGATAAGTGGTTGATGACAATTTGTACACAAACATATCACAAAAATGTGTCAGGGTTTGAGTGTTGTAGAGGGCATCAAAAAATTGTAACAAACAAAAAATATATAACTATTAATTATTTCAAAATGTTTTTTACAATGATATTCATTCATACATTCATATGCTCACTCTTTATTTTATATGTTGAGATTACAAATTTAAAAGATGTCAATATTTATATCTTCACTGTGATTGAGTTGATATTATAGTTTTAAAGTTTTTTTGTGAATTACCCAAATAAAATATTATCACAATACTATGTTTCCTTATTTTTAATCACTTTTGAAAGCTTACATTAATTTAGATTTATTTTTATAGATCTTATTGGGAAGCCTCATAAATTACTAGTTTTGGGAGTTGAAGGTTTGTTGTTTGGAATTTCTGGTATTGGCGATAAAATGCCTTGTAATATGGCTCCATATTTTAGATTCGGGAATATTGAATACTTTGAGTGATAATTTACTGCTGACTTGATAAGTATTGTGTCAAAATATTTTGACACTACCTTATGGTCTTCATTTATGGATTCAAGAATGGTGAAGTACGTGTTCATAAAAAAATTTAGTTGGCTATGAGATACCCACTTCAGGTTGTTTTGGGGATGCCACCAATGTAAGTTCAAAACAAATACTAGTCAGCAGATATTAGATATTTATGGTAATGTATATGGTGAAAAAATGTACTTCGATCAATGATGTAAGATTATTGTCACACAAATTTATAGAATAAATTACACTCAAAACCCCAACATACTAGAGATTTGATGTAAACTATAAGACTGATTCAAAAATTTACACGGAATTATGTACATGGTTGAAACATACAAGAGAACACAAGAACATGTGTAGATCATTGAAAATTTTCAAACTCAACATTGACATTTCAATTGTATACTTTTCTTCCAAATCCAACAATGTATTGTGCATTTTTATGGAATAAAATAACTACCTTAAGGTTCTTAAAACTCCCATTGCGTAATCATTTTTTCAATTTTTTTGGGAAAAAACATTCATTTCTAACTTGGGTGATGTTATCAAAAATCACAACACCCTATGGTTTGCACAAGTGTGTGTGCTTGAGCTCATGGTGTGATTGGATAACATGGGTACTTGTCTCCAAGTGGGGCTTGCTACTTGAGATAGACCTCCATAAAAAGCTAGTTCTTGCTCCTAAACTACCTGCCACAATCTACTCTAATGTAGGAAAAACTATCTATCCTAATATAACTTTCAAGGTACCAAGGAGAGAGAGTGCATGAAAAAAATCCTACACTAAAGTGGTGATACACCAAAAAGGAGAGTGTGAGAGTAGTCTTCCAATGTGTGAAAAGTAGAAGAAAAATGCAAACTAGAAGGGGTGATAACAGTTCTCCACAATCTAGCAACTGCATTCACAATAATATTTCATGCACACACAATGATAATGGATCCCTACAACAACATAAGATAGACACAATATATATGTAATGAGATTGAAAGGGAAAGAGGAATGCAAACAAACACAACAGGGGAAGATACATCCACAAACTTGCATCTATTGCTTCATAAGTATGCACAGTTCAATCTATTACAAAATAAGGGCATGGATCACCATGCAAGGAGTCCACTACAAGGGCCTGCAGCACATTGGCTTCACAAAGTAATTTTGACAGAGTTTTGCTACTTAAAAACTACCTCCCTTTACAATGAGCCCAACACTCTAATTTATAGAATTTTTAGAAGAGAGGGAGAGAGGGAAAATGAGAATCCTGAAATTTTTCCTTCAACCACTTGTAAGATATAGTAAATGAAGTGAAATGATTTTTTGTTTCTTGAAAAATGCCTCCATATTGTCCCATAACTTGCAACAGTGAGAAATGTCAACCCATGCTTCATTGAATGCATCCCAACTACCAAATAAAATCATTATCTTGATCTGGGAAAGTTTTCTTATAAATCACCATCAATTCCTCACCAAATTCTAGATTTATGAATTTCTATTCATTGGTATCAGAAACACGATTCCAATGGTACAAATTTTGTGCATTTTCATTGAGAAATGCAAAAGTTATGGCCTTTTGAGTGCGGGAAGCTATTTTGGGTGCCAGGCATTTCTATCATTTAATGCGACGGAACATTTACTTCACCTTGAATATGAATATGTTTCTTTTATTTTCATATGTGGGGTAGAGGACATGTGCTTGTTCTAAAAATTCAAATTTTGTGAAAATCAGAGCTCGGGGTAAAACGTTATGGCCGTTTGAAATTTTGTGGTTTGATTTACAGTGTTTTCCCTTGCATGTGGCTATATCGGGTATTTTGGGTCTTGGTGTCCCAGATGTCCCTTGTGTGACTTGGGTCGAAAACCTCCACTTCACCTGCATCACACCTTATCCACCCTATAAATTGGGAAAAGTGGCCCTTCAGTGGAACTCATGTCCCGCACATACCATTGACAAGCCATGAGGGTGGTTGACTCGCTCTACCCGCATCTCTTTTCAGTAGTCGACTATCTCGGCCTTTCAAAGCCCACACATACCTATGTCCCAGCTATATCATAGATCGTACATGAAAAAACTTCGACTTTTCCAATTTTCTCTTGGTGACTCGCGGCCTTTTTACCTTTGTGGGTACCGGACGTCCCGCGTGTACCTATGCGGTCTAGGCCCAAAAAACCCGACTAACCCATAATACACTATCTGAAGCCAATTTTTTGGATTTTCTCAATTTTTTCTAACTCCTTGAATTTTTTCCTTGGATGGAGGGGTTAGAAAAGAGCCAAAGGGAGCTCCAAAACCTAAATTTTTCCCTCGAGCCATTTCAACTTGCTGAGCCTGAAGAATCATGTAAGTTATCCAATTCACCTTGAGGGGTGAATTTGGGATAACAGTGAAGAGACATTTTTTTCGATGTTGTCTTATCTAAAATAAAAACTATTTTTCCCCAATTATACACAATTTAATCTTAAAGACATTTTGAAATTGATAAGAACCTTATTCGCAAGCAAAATAAATCCTAGTGGGTCAAGCTAGACCATATAAAACATAAACATGTTATGCTTATTGATTTGAAGATCCATGGAGGCTTCCCGAAATCATAAAATGTTTTTCCCAAATCTTTTTGTTAATCTTAATGACATTTTGTAAATGATAAAACCTTATTCCAAAGAAAAAATAAAGCCTAGTAAGGGTACTAAAGACGTATAAAACAAAAAAAAAATCTATTTACTATTTTCGAGATCATTTTTGAAAGATTTTTTATTTATTATTGTGTGGAAGATTACATCATGATCATACATGAAGATTGTATCATGAAAAAATAACCATTTATCGAGGATCCAGGAATCAAAACATATTTCTCAAAAACTTAGCAAGGTTTGGAGCAAGTGTAATGCATATTACAATTGTGAAAATACTCCTACCGTAGGATGAATTCTCGCCTATAATGCATTAAAAATTCTACTTGATAGATGAATTGTGGCCTATATTTTAAATATTGAAGGATGTGGAGACATCCACCATGTTATTAAATCAATAACCCAATTACAATTATGTAATTTTTCCCTAGATTTAATTAATAACACCTTTCTATATAATGTGTGTGACTATCTTTAGTAATGTTATTTTCTATAATGTGTGTTTATCAATCAGCAAAATCCTTTATTCAAAATCTATCCAATGCGTGGGAAAATCTTGATGATGAAATCCATTTTTTACTCTACCAACCACCCTCACGCGAGTCGAGGGACTATCAATCGGTTGTGATTTCGCCTACCCTCACTCATTTTCTCATGTTTGTGTCTGTTGTTTTCCCCTTCTGTCTCATGACATCTACATATGCTCCTTTCATCCTCTTGCATAGAAATAATCCTAAAATGGATTTCCTCTCTCCCATGTCTTCCACTCGTCTTCACAATGTCTTCCTCATAGGCTCCACCCCTATTCTCGAATGTGATCGATAAATTAATTTGCGTTAATTATCTCAAGAGCACCTTGGAAGATCTCGTGTCAACTCCGAGATTGCAGTGTCTTTGTGTTAAATTTCCGGTGATGTGTGTTCATAAGAAATATATGCTCCTCTTCCTGGGTCCCAAAGAAACTAACTAGATCACACTTTACGGAAGAGGTTGATGATATCATTACCCTACTAAATAGGATTGCAGGTCTAAAAATTTCTTATGATTTCAAATAATGGATTCATAGTTACATTCAAATCACCCTAGATAAAAGGAGAATTTTTGTTGGCCACATTCATAGCCACATCTATCCATGATCAACTCATTGACATGGTTGTATGAATCAAGAAATACACAAATTTCAAGTGTGAGTTTTATATGATGTTTTACCTTATTTACAATGTTGCATGCCATAAATACCTCCCTGATATCCCAAGGATGAAGAATTTGACTTCTCATAGAGTATATGATGTATACCATAAGCTAAATCTATATAATTGAATGGGAAATTTAATAAAGATAAATGATGATTTCATTTCACCACTTATACATCTCTTCGTAATGAATGGAAAAAGTATAGAATATCTACAACTTCCCGTAAAATAATAAAAGAATATGGATGCTACTTCATCTAATTTAGGTTCTTCACTTACATAAGGGTAAGTGGTTTTGAGGGACACCCTTTCATGCTACCTAGGTACCTATATGATAAGTGGGCACTCTTGGAAATATCAAGGAAACTAGTAGAAGTACATAAGTTGATAGCAGGAAAGCACAAGAAAAACATCAAGTTCCACATCTCAATAGGAAGGTATACTTTCCCAAATTTTATAAAAGTTATTATTTTAGAGGAAGATATGGATAGATTAAAAATGGAAATATTTCAGCCCAGAAAAAGTGTGATATTATATGGGTGGTAAGTTCAATTCTAGGTAGCTCATATGAACATGATCCCCACTATAAATATTTTTTTATGGACTACAAAGATGAGGAGGAAGTCAAATTAAGAGACTATTCTAGGATGACCTTATGATATATTATTGATTACAAGATTACGGTTGTACACCAAGGTCTAGTTGATGATAAACAAATAGTGAACCCGTACTATTATGAAATGAAAATGGCATCACATGTGATGATAAGGAATCTAACATGGTTAATAGGAATGAGGAAAATACAATCAAGCTACATACTAGAACAAAACATGTTATGATAACAACTCGACATGGTTAATAGTAAAAGGATTGGATCTATCTTTACAAAATACTAAGGTATTGAAAGAATATATAGAGATGGGAGTCCTATAGTAATATATCCATCCTTGAAGGAAGGAGTAAGCCAAATAGATCCATTTTTAGGAAAATCACCTCAACTTCCTTCTATAAGACCAACTACTAAGATTATAGAGGAATAGACTATAACCACAAGCAAAATAGGAACCCCCATGTCCCTTCTAACCTAGAAGGCCAAAGAAATGTTAATGAAGATCATGAAGGACTCCCCCATTATGTAATAAAACCCTTGCTGGAAAGGGGACAAGTACATCAAGGCCTAGAACAATAGTGGAAAATTTTCTAGTATCATGAAGTATAGGAACAATAATGAGGGGAATCCTACCAAATATTGACCCACAACTCATGGTGCAAAGTATCGAGGAAAAAAAGAAATATGATCTCAAGTATTTTGAGAGATCTAAAAGAGTCAGGGTTATATATCCTCTAGAAAGAGACACAAAACCCTCAGGGACCACAATCACCCAACCTACGAATGAGCATAAGTAAGGAAATAAGGAACTAGAGATCATTCATCTAGTCCCTTTCAATGAGGCTCAAAATAATCTTATTGCAACATTAGCACAAGAGGTAGGAATGTCATAGCTTGAGGTGAGTGATCCGATCTTGTCATGCAAAGTACAAGAAACCCTTGCAATAACACCAATCCTGGTAGATTTAGTTCCAAGTTTACCAACAAAAAATGAGATTTATAATACTCGTATGGACAATCAGTTCTTGGAAACTTTAGGAGAACATGAACAAGGACTTAAGGTAATCCAATCAGTTCTACAAAGGGGAGGGAAAGAAGCTACTATTTCCACTACAACTCAAGGATTAAATACACTAGTTGAGATAATAGATGTCGATGAAAGAGAGGAGACCCATGTCTTGGTATTCACTAATATGTTGCTAGAATTGGTAGCGCAAAGAAAAGAAGAAAGTATTACCTCAATATACACCCAATTGCTAAAAACTCTACAACTCCATAATGATGAAACAAGTATGGAAGTCGAATATGTACAAACTAGAATTACAATATCAATAGTTGAGGAAAAACTAGTTAATAAAGGAATGGCGGGTGAGTCATCAAGAGAAATGATTATTTTTACACGAAGCAACTTCAAGAGGAGGAAAGTATCACATTAATAAATAAGCCATATGATAGTGGAAGCCTTACGAAGGAATTATTGAAATAAGTCACTAAGGTAGTTATGAGTTGAGAAGTGGTTAAGGGAAAGGAATAGACACCAAGCTGTAGTCACAAAATCATGTACTTTATACATTTATTTAGCCCAATATCATACTACTACTCGAAGGTACTGAGTGAAGAAATTACTAATTAATCCCATCTTTTTGCCATCTTATTTTACCTTTTATTTCATCATTCCCACACATTTTTATATACATGCCCAATCTATTTCAGCACTTTCCCATCATTTTAGCCTAAACCGGGCACCAAGGCCTATCTTGGGGTGCTCTGAGGTGCCCTGGTCCCACCAGGGGCGATCCTTTTCTACTTCCCCGTCACTTTTAGGCTCTTTCTAGCCATTTTATTTCCTTATCTTTTTCTTGTCCTACCATATTGGGTTTAATTAAAAATTAGATCAAGAGAACCCTATAAATATAAACTTATGAGACCATAATTATGGTCTTAGCGTCACTTACTACTATCACTCCATCTAGAGTTGTATCCACATAGTTCCATGCATCAAGGCTAGGAGATCTACATCAACACACACTTCATAGGGGAGGGATTTTATTCTATTCCATGCACACATGCTATTACATTTTCTACATTTAGTTATTTCTCACTACTTCACATAGTGTGACTGACACAAGAGCACCTAGGGCATGACATGCACACACACCATAACTACATTTGGGTTTGAAATGTAGTGCAATGCTCAGTTTAGTAAGCCCATTGTTGTGGTAACTAAGGTCATTCTAACCCATTCATTTACATCTTTTATTTTTAGGGATTTGATAATTCCTTTTTTATTTTATAGGTCTTCAACATCATCTTGCTTCATTTGGTACATTCGGCATAGTTCAGAAAATCTAGTGTGATAGATAGCGAAGGTCACAAGTCATCTTCCAACCCTAAAAGAATCAAGTTTTAATATTTTTCAAAGACCAGGGCACCTATTCCTACATACCAAGGTGCCCTAGGGCACCCTAGTATCCTCCTGGGAGCTCCATCTACTCTCAGATCTTCTAGATCCACCCTTTTCGAGACCTTTGTGCAGTCATTCCTACTTCTATAATTTCCAGTCAGACTTGCAACACTCTGCGACAATCATCTATAATCAGCTGAGTTCTTTCCTCACTTTATTCTTGCACATTAGGGTTTCATTTATTAGTTTAATTATTTAATTACTTCATACTATTTTAGTGCATTTATTTACAACATTTATGTCCTCCTAGATTAGATTAACTATTATTATACTTCTCCTAGTTTAGTTAATTTTTAGTTAATCATTTTGGTGAACCCGACTACACATTCTCCTTAGGATTCCTTCATCATGGCTATCTCCATTCATGAATTTTTACTTCTTCACCTGAATTACAAGATAAAATTATTAATCTTTTACTCACTACTCGTATTCCTAACAACACTCATCCAAACATAGTCTATAATACTTTTTATAGATGCATTCTCTCAGCATATTACTTTCCCATCCACTCCTCATAATGATTATGTTACTTTTGACAATGATCCACCCTTGCATATTATCTCTTACATTCATAATGTCGTTGTTAAGAAAAATTTAATTGATAATGGATTTGAGCTTAATTTGTGTACCATGTCATTTCTCAAAGTTTTAGGTCTCACTGCTCATGACATTAGTCCCTCTAGTATTTCACTACGTGCTTATGATGGTTCCACTCATCCATGTTTTGGTCACATCACATTACCCATCACCTGTCTGTCATAAGATTTTCTAGATGGTCTTTTTCATCATTGATTTGTAGTTTCTTATAATTGTTTACTTAGCCGACCATGGCTTCATGTCATGCGATCTGTCATGTCTATTTTCCATTACTACATTAAGTTCTTACATGAGGGCATGGAGTATACTATTTTTCATGATCATGATCCATTTTAGTATTGTGACCGGGCTCCAAACACTAGTCTTCCTATTCCATGCATTAATACTACAAATGACCCCCAACCTATGGATGAACCACCACATTTACCACCACTTGATGGTGTTATTTTTTTGCTAGATGTTGTCCCTTCTACGCCACTTACTAATGCTGATATTATCCCATATCAACGGCCTATCCCATCCATGGACATCGCTCTACCATCTACATCCTCATCATCCATTCACCCACCATTCACTTGCACACTTTTCATACATGATTCATATTGGGAACACATTTCGTTAGATCCTACTTCACCCAAAACTATATATGTACACACATGACGGTTTAGCTCGCTTAGGTTTTTCTATTGCCGATATTTTCCCACCACCATATCACTCTCACTTATATCATGGGTTGGTCCATGTTATACACCGCCTATGGGCTTTTGTATTTCATCTTGATGTTTTTCTTGCATGCACTCCTACTACTTCCCCACTCACATTAGGACAATCCTGGCTTGATTATATTGGGGCACCCTAGATCTAGATCATATAGATATATCCTTTCCTATGCCTTTTGGACACATTATCATCTACAATAGTTCTTTCCTAGGGTATACACAAAATCTCACTCATTGGTACACACATGGTTTCCCACTCCCTCCATTCACCAATGAGGAGTATGTTATGGGCATGTATCACTTACGTCTCAATGGATCATTACATGATCAACCTAATATTATAGCTTACCAAGTTACTAATGTGCATATCCATTTCGATTTTGATCGCATAGGATGATGAGATCTCCTTGACAAGTTAACATATTCTCTTGGCACACTACCGAGGGGGGCATAACACCTAACACATTCCCCCCTCTCATTCATCATATCCATCATATACCTCAATTATCTTTATATTTATATCTACATTTTTTTCATCACATTTTCATCCTCGTTTTGGCATCCTCATTACCGATGACACACTCTTGTGCTTCGGTTCACACTTGACTATTGAGGGATTACCATTACACTTGAACCCCACACACTACACTATAGGCACTACACATTTACATTTTATCACACACATCATGCATCATACACCATCCATTCTACACTTAGTCTACATTCTACATTATACTACATTCTCATCATGCACATATTAGTCATTCTATGTATTACATACGCCATTAGGCTATTTCACATGACACATTTATACATCATCTATATTCTACATACTACGCTAGTCTACATTATATATGAGCCTAGATTTACATTTCATCCATACATTCTACATTATCACACATTACATTACATATTATACACATTACATGTTACACATCCTACACACCTTACATCTCCTACATTCCATTATACATGCACATTTACATACCCTATTCATCACTTGGTCATTTATACTACATTGTCTTCTACGTGCTGCACTCACCACCCTATGACGCACTTTAGTTCCTCGGTCCATACTCAACTGCCGAGGGTTTACAAATCAAATGGAACCTTACACTCACCATGCGACATTTCATCATGCAACATTCTTAGGCTAGTGACATACACTTTAGGATAAATCATCACTCACTCTAATTTCATCTAGTAGTGGTATACACTTTAGGCTAGATCACCATTCCACTATATCATCTTGTAGTGGTATACACCTTAGGTTACATCACCACTCATCTATTCATCTTATAGTGATATACCTTAGGGATAAATCATCACTCATCCTTTCATCATATAGTGATATACGCTTAGGATAAATCATCACTCATCTTTTCATCTTCTAGTGATATACACTTAGTGCTAAATCATCACCCATCCGTTCATCATATAGTGATATACGCTTAGGAAAATCATCACTCATCCATTCAACAAGTCATGATATACACTTCAGCTATAGGGTTCATGCACATCCTTTCTACATGTTGCATTTCATCACTACACATACACATTCATCACAACATGCTAGACACAACAAACACTACTCGACCATTTCCCGATGACGCACTCTCGTTTACAGTTCATTCTTGACTACTAAGGGGAAAAAAAATGAACCTCATTACATACACTTCCATCCACTGGGGGCACATGGCTCCTATCATTCCATCTTACATTCCATTCCATCCATCCACAACATATTGCATTGTCTTGGGGGCATTTACTTTTTTTGCTAGTGTTTTGCATGATCACTTTACTACACATGTTAGATTGATTTCTTATATGTCATTATCTATATCATCCACACATGTGTGTTCATGCCTTTGTTTAGTGTGATCATAGATACAAGACTCCTACATGTGATGGATGCTCACCTTCTACCCTTCTATACTTGGTCATTGGGGCATCCACATTCATCTCATCTAGGTGCTATTGTTTCATTTTGTACTTAGCATCTTACATTACTTTATCATACACACTTTGACATATTATTTATTACTCTAACATGCTAATGGGTGTTCCATGTGCAACACTTGTTTTACAGGATTACATGTTTCCATGACTACTTGTTTTCTTGTTTGTAACTTATGTCTATTATTTTTTCATTGTATGTGGGCTTTGCCCTATGTTTGTGTGCACACTTTTTTTTGTTTGGCCATGATGGCCTTGCATGTCTTGCTGACATCGTGAGTGATGTCCCATGTTTGCAACCCATTTTGTGTAGATTACTTTTTTCTTGCATGTTTACATTTACTACATTGTATGTGTAGCTTACACATGTTTTCTATATGCATGCATTGTTTGCTTTTACACTTATCTTTGGCTAGCCTTCTTGTTTTTGTGTGTTCCTTGGTTTCTACTAAACACTTTCCATGGTACATAGTTTAGAGTGTGGTTGGTCCTCTTTTGGGGCCACATTCTCCTATCAGCGATGTCGCATGCATGTGCCCCAAAGAGGGGGCATCATTTGGGGTTTACATACTAACACAACGCAACTAAAATGGTTCAGTACAGTGCACTTTCCACCCTTGGAATTATGGGTTTACATACAATGAGTGGGTTCAGACTAGTCTATGAACCCCATACACAATGGATTTTATAGGACATGGTGTCCTTAGCATTTATGGGAAGAATTTACAGCTTAGGGGGTTACAGTGGGTGTGCCTCTCTACACTACTTTGACCATTGGTGTCGGATTTCCAAAAAACTAGGATGTTATAGAGATATCTTCACACATTTCAATAGAAGTGGTTAGAGCTTGGAGGACACAAAGCATTTCCTCCCTACACTTATTCATCCATGGTGGCGTGAGATTTCCCAAAAAAATCACAGCAGTACATGATATCCTTCTACACCCTTTTCTCTCGACATGGATCAGGTGCACATGTTTCCATTTATATTTTCATTTAGTGTATTTTAATTTTATATTTTACACATTTTACATTTTATACATACATTTTACATAGCATTTTTACATACATACATATTTACTACTTGATCATTTTTCCTTGCGTAGGTCGATCCGTATGAGAAACAAAGCAGTCAAATTGGGGGCAAACAAAAACAATGATGATAATGACAACATCGACAACAACATTCTGCGACAACACATGCTTTACTAACCATGTAGGTACACTACACACATTGTAGCACCTACACACATGCATTCTACCCTAGGTTCACTCTCATCACTTTTTTATTTACGCATTTTTCATCTTTAGATTCCACATGCTCCTCCATCTTATTTTTTTCATTCCATGCTTGAGTCTAGTCCTTCGACACGTTTCTACTACACTCTTCATGGATATCAGGTACGCATCTCTATCTACTTTATGTTACCAAGATTTCATTCACCAACATAAAGTGGGGGAAAATGTAGTCACAAAATCATGCACTTTAGCATTATTTAGCCCGGTCTCATACTACTATTTAGAAGGTTCTTGAGTGAAGAAAGTACTAATTAATCCCATATTTTTGGCCATCTTATTTTACCTTTTATTTCATCATTCACACATTTTTATATACATTCCTAGTCTATTTCAGAACTTTTCCATCATTTTATCCTAAACCAAGTCACCCAGGCTATGTCTTGGGGCACCCTAAGGTGCCTCGGCCCCACCCCAGGTGTCATGATCCTTTTTTACTTTTCCCTCACTTTTGGGCTCTTTCTAGCCATTTTTCATCCTTATCTTTTTCCTAGTCGGCCATGTCGAGGTTAATTGAAATTAGATCAAGATAACCCTATAAATATAAAGTTATGAGACCATAATGAGGGTCCTAACGTCACTTACTACTATCACTCCATCTAGAGTTGCATCCATTACATCACTTGCATC
Source organism: Taxus wallichiana var. yunnanensis (assembly GCA_018340775.1). Lineage (NCBI taxonomy): Eukaryota > Viridiplantae > Streptophyta > Pinopsida > Cupressales > Taxaceae > Taxus > Taxus wallichiana. The sequence goes on from CM031235.1 coordinate 568,843,826, forward strand.
CACATAGTTCCATGCATCAAGGCTAGGAGATCTGCATCAACACACACTTCATAGAGGGAGGGATTCTATTTTATTCCATGCACACATGCTATTAAATTTTCTACATTTATTTATTTCTCACTACTTCACATAGTGTGACTAGCACAAGATCACCTAGGGCATCACACACACACACGTAACTACATTTGGGTCTTAAATCTAGTGCACGCTCAATTTAGTAAGTCCATTATTGTGGCAGTTGAGGTAAGTCTAACCCATTCATTTTGCATCTTTTATTTTTACGTATTTGATACTTCATTTGTCTTTTACAGTTTTTCAACTTTATCTTTCTTCATTTGGTATATTCGGCGTAGTTCAGAAAATCCATCATGTGACAGACATGAAGGTCATAATTCATCTTCCGACTGAAAGAATCAAGCTTCAATATTTTTCAAATACTAGGGCACTTATTCCCGCATACCAGTGGAGTCCGGTTACCCAAGACCCTCCTGGGCACTCCAGCTTACTCATATCTTCCAAATCCTCCCTTTTCAAGACCTTGTGCGCTTATTCCTATTTCTAGAATTTCCAAATCGGACTGTGGCACTTTGTGATAATAATTTATAATCAGTTGAGATCTTTCCTCACTTTATTCTTACACATTAAGGTTTCATTTCTATAAGTTTGATTATTTAATTACTTTATAATGTTTTACTACATTTATTTATAGTGTTTATGTCCTCCTATATTATATTAACTATTATTATACTTCTCCTATTTTAGTTAATTTTAAGTAATCACCAGCTAGTGATAAAGCCCAAGAATCACCCACCGCAAAGGTGACCAAGGAGCCTCTAGTTCAAGAGCAGAAAGCAAAGTAGGAAAGAAGAGGTGTTCATCATATTGAAGAAAAGGAGCTAACAATAGGAACTAAAGTCCCACATACACAAGTGCTAGTTCCACAAGTACCTTAAGATCCTTCCACATAAATGGTAGTGTACGCAAACACACATCAACCTACATCATAAGTATCAAGAGGGGGGGAATTTTCCCACAACATGGTGATTGGTAACACTCCTCCCAAGAAATGAGAAGGAGGTGGTTCAAGTGGAGACCATTGGCATTGAAACTATTATGTTTTCAAGACCCACAAGGGCTTGGAAAAGAGCTAAAATACTTTCAAAAACCCATGGTGATCTTGTCACATCTCGCTTTGTTATTTTTTTTGAGAGAAAATGAGTTGTCTTATTAAAAAAATAGAGTAAGATGATAAAACTATCATGACTATACATGATTTCATATTGTATAGATTATCGAAAGCATATTTAAACAATGTCTTATTACTATAATCCCTTTATTGACCCATCTATTTGTTATATTTTGGTATCAAAGCTAAAGGTTACAGCTCTTGGAATTATTTTTCCTTACGCATACTAAATTATGATTTTTATTAACAAGATAAAATGAATGAATGAAGGTTGTACCTTCAAGAACGAACCATACCAAGTTATGCTTCAAGTTTAGCGGTAAATAAGTTAGAACAAGATAATAAAAGTCCTTTATGACACACTAAACAAGAAGGATGCGGTGAGTAGTTGGTCGAGTGTGAAAAGGATTAGTTTTATGTAGAAAAATTTAAAGTAAATGATGACAATCAACAAGGGATTTGTTTGATTGTTGAACTATATAGATGACAACTTTTGGAACTTGAATTCAACATGAAAGTAAACTCGTAAAGAGTAGATGGAGTAAATATACAAGGGACTATCTATGTAGCAACAAAGTGACTTGAAAGGCCAAATAGGTGAAAATGAAATCTACACTAAATGTTTACTTGAAAACACTAAAGGTAAAACAAGAGCATTGGCTCATCTTCACCATTGAATTTTAGGAAGAAGGGTGCGTGGGGGAGAGATCTTGGGATGCTCAAGGGTCTCTAATATTAATTAAAGAGAAATAAATCAAACTAATTGTTTGATTGATCCGTTAATATATAGATTTATTGATCATTGTGACCTATGAATTATTGTAATTTGCATTCGAATCTCAATGTTTTTTATGGATTTAATTATTATTCCCTGTTATATTTACCAAGGAATACATTGTAAGATTGTTGGTAATGTTTTTCATACACTCTCTTAGCTTGATATGATAGTTAAAGACTCTATTTGGTGAGTAGAGTGGACTCCTGACTGATATAAAGGCTAAATTAGATGATGAAAGTATGTGCCTAGGTAAATTTGGAAGGCCTTGTAAATAGGATTATGATTAAGGGCTTCTTTTGTGAAAAGAGGAGATTTGTCTAACCTTGATATCTTATTGACAGTTGCATTAAATATGTTGTAATTTCTAAAGAAGAGGAAAAAACCATGGTGTATTTGGGAAAACCATCTATAGAATAGGACATTGTTGAAAGCAACTCAAAAAAATTAATATTTTTCATAAGGAAAATAGAAGTGTAGAAAATAAGAAAAACTACGAAGAAATACAATGGTAAAACTAAGCTATAATTTCTGAAAGAGAATTTTGATTTTCTTTATCATACGATAAGAGGTTTATTTGAGTTATGAATTTATGTCATTCACTATGCATTAACATTGTTTAACCTCATTACAAAAGTTTGAAGACATAATTAAGTTCAAATAGGAACCTAATATGTAGCAATTAAATTGGGTTGTTTAGCTGAAAAAGCAAGTGACCTAACGAACTTTCATGGACTAGGAAAGGATCATGTAAAAGTAAAAATGATGTTTTTCTAGATTGATTTTTCTTTATATAGCTTTATTTTGACTATTTGATGCATATATTAAATATTATTGCATGATATGATGAGTTGTGATGACAAAATTTAAGTCATATTTTTGACTGTGTGATAGTTTTGGTTGATCGAAAGGTTGTTACACCTAAGGGAATCAATTTTCAGATCTCAAAATTACAAGTTCCCTGTGAAAGAATATGACTTTTTTTCCTAAATTATTAGATATGATTCTCTGTTGGAATGACTTTATTGTGATTAATGAATGAAAATAATTGGGAAGATGATTCATTTAAGGGGGAAGTATGTCACATCACACTTCGTTATTTTTTTGAGAGAAAATGAGTTATGGTTTATTAATTACTGCGTAAGTAAGTTGTTTTGTGTTGATTTGAGGTTGTGTATGTAGCTATAAATTTGCACGTGCTTCCACAAGGAAGTATGTACGAATGCATAGGTGAGTATCCACCGCTCCACCGACACCCATCACCTTGCATTCACTAATAAATTAATGAGTTGCAACTCATTCTTGCCATGTTTGTAGACATGACATGCTGTTTATTATACTAGTTATCAAACTAATGGTATATGTTTGAAGATGGTCTAATACCATAGTGAACGTATTAGTATGGTTTTGGATATCAGCAGTTATTTGATGCAATAAATAATAACCATCTTATAAGAATCCACGTTCTATTGATCGTCCCCTATTGTTATCAAAATAATTTTCTAACTTGGATATGTATGATGTTGTGTAACAAAAAATAGCCAATGCAATGAACAACATCCATCTCTAAAACCATTAATTGTTTGCATTTGTTTGAGTTCATTACTACTATCATGCATAAATATAGTTTTGTATCAATCAAAATATCGAAGTCATTTACATAAGGCTCTGCAAACAAAATAGAGCAAGGTGATAAAACCGTCATGACTAGACATGATTCCATATTGTATAGATTATCAGATAACATATTGTAAACAATATTCTATTATAATCCCTTTATAGACACATCTACTTGTTACATTTAGTTTCTCCAAGGTTAGTCATGTTGTACATGAACATGACTCTTCACATGTACTACGATATGATGAGAATCACATAAAATCTAAACAAGAAATATATATATATATATATATATATATATATATATATATATATATATATATATATATATATATATATATATATATATATATATGGTGTTGTAAGCACTACGTATATGCTCTATTTATACATGTCTTATATAGAATTCTAATTTCATTTGCAAATAGATATTGTGGCGGCAGATAAATATTTGGTGGGGTTTGTGAACCACCATGCATTATTGTTTTGGGGTTATGAACTTAATTGGTTGGTTAAAATTTGTTGACCTTAATGGCTAACGTTTAGGTTGGGATGGTTTGAGGCCACCCGACCCATGAACATGGAATGATTACTTAATCATTTATAATTTGAATGTTCTCGATATCGACCCATGCTTTGAGACTTGGCTAAATCAGGGTTTTCAATTTCACTCAAGCGGCCATATTATTATAATAAATCGATCGTTAAAGTTTCAATGGTAAAAGGGTAATAATTAATTTTAGCATGCTAAACACCAGCTAAACTTAGCGAAGGATATAATGGGTGCTTTGGAAAATTAAATGAAACCATAACATGGCATAAGGTGGTTAGAAAACATTTAATACAAATGCAATGGGAGAGGGAATAGATATACTTACATTTATGGTTTGTAATCTGCTAAATATTTTATAGTCAAAATATTTTGTTGTTATTGTTTCTTGAGTGGAATTTTGTGATGGGTAGAGTCTATTTGGAATATATACTTACATATATGGCTTGTAATCTGCTAAATACCCAGGACGTTTGGGGGTTTTCCATTACTAAGATTAGGAAAAAAACTTGAGAATGGAATAGCGTATTTTAACAGTATTTTTCATGGGAGTAGCATTGTTTAAACATGTTATTGGGTGCCTTGAATTTCATGGCTCCAAGTAGAACATGGGAGTTTATTAAATCATTCGATTGAGTGCATTTTTTAAACCTACTATGTGGGAGCTTTGTCTCCCCAATAAAATTAGTCTAATTGAGGTTACATGTTCTATGGAAGTTTGTAATATTTATTTGTTCTTCTTACCGGTGACTTCGTGTTGGTCAACCGCTATGAAGTTGGTCTTTTATGAGAAAGTTAACCCGGAAAATAGATGTGAAACCTAATCCCATCTCTGAATTCCAATTTGTGATTAATTACTAGTTAAGAGTTTAAGACTCTAAAGGGTATTGGAAGAAATGAGTATTTGCTTAGTTGTCTATGTTTTTGTTTGAAATCTGACCCTGAAATTACAAAATAGGTGGTCGAGATCCTTAGCCGTATAACCGTATGGATGGGAAATGGTGATTCGATTTGGTATAAAAATCTTCTCCAATATTTAGGCCTTTGGCTACGTGATTGTGAATTTATTATACTATTTTGATATAGATAAATAGGTGCCTTTAAAATAGTCTTAAGGATATCTAAGGGATATGATACCCTATTAATGGTATGCTCATGGTTATCCATAATGATTGTATATAATCTGTGATATAATACAATGAGATATTATTCTTTGATAAATGATGAAACAATATGTGACCCCGCATTACATTAAGTGATGAGATAATATGTGATACATGCATTCTATGAGTGAAGAAATAAAATTTTATGTTCGTATCTTAATTAATTAATTAATAAATATTCACGCTGATTTTGATTCCGGTGAGTATATACTTTATGATATTTGTAAGTGATATCTCGAGAACGTTAAGTACCTAAACTAACTATTGTTTCATTGACAAGTGTTAATTGGATGGATGTTGCTAATATATTATGTATCCTTACTCTGTAAATACTAAAAATAAGGAAGTCTATAATCAGATTATATTCTTGATTTGGTATGGATGTAAAGATCTAGAGGTGGAGGTTTCATTCTAGTTCTAGTTGAATGACCATGTGCATTTGTACATTACAATATTTACAGTTGTAGGTAAAATTGATCTTCAAGAGGATGAAGGAAAAAGGATAAAAATATTACTATTTTTTATTCGAGGTAAAAAAGGGTTGAGGGGACCCTACCCCAAGCCCCCGATCACCGCTCCATGAGAGCAGATAAATACATTACAAAACCATCAAAAAACCGATAATATAACAGTTCATAATAAAAGGAGCTCCCCAGGAGTAATAGTAGTGAAACAACAAAGCAACAAAAAAACACAGAGGAACTAACATCAAGCATAGAAACTAACAACTAAAAAGCTACAGAGACAATAAATAAAACAAAACACCCCTCCCTAGATCATTTATAGGCTTTTTCAAGCCCCTCCAACACCTTAGCCCATTCCTTAGCCAGAGCATCTATGTTACCAGCCAAAGACACCAAGTCGAAACCATCGGGAGTCACCTTTCTTTTCCTGCCCTGACTATCCACAACACTATAGGCATTAGCGAGCTGACCCAGTCTGGAGATGTTGCAGAGTAGATTTCACCGTGACTACACTCCACTCCATGTAGCTGTGGATAATATCATGAAAATGGTCCAACTCGTTGGTTATGAAACCATAGTTGGATTTTAAAACCTCAATCTCTCTGTCATGCCCATTGTTGACCGCTTCCTCAACCTGCACTTTCATCTTATGCTAATCATTGAACAAAAATTGCACCAAGCTCTTGGTGAGCCTCATATCTCCCTTAAGTTCCTCAATATCCACCACCATTTTAGCCAGATGGTTCTCCCCTTTCACAGGTCCAATGTGCCCCATAGCCTCGAATTGTTGTTCCAATTGCACATTGATAGGAGTCGAAGAATCCTATTTACTAGACTCCCCTTTGGTGTTCAAAGGGACACTAGGATCCTGCTTGGATTTCATCTCCCTAATATTCGGGCTGCCACAATCTCAACCTCATATTTATCCTCTTCGAGTCACCATCCGAGAATGAATCTTTACTCGAGTCTTTTTCCTCTGAAACTAAGGTTACTCCATCCGCATAAGCTTCCATAGTTTTAGTTAGGGAGCAGAATTTTTGATAACAAAGGCATCTCTTTTAACAAGGGTGAGGATAAAGCCTTAACGGATGGGATAGAGACCCTTCTAGTTTTGAACTGAGAGATAGAGGCACACAGGGAGTGATAAAGAAAGTAGGGGAAGCTAAAATCCTAGCCATGTCTGAAATGATTAATCATAGGAAGTTGGTACGCGTAAATACATTTGTGATGGCTCTCAAGAGTGAGAAATTGGATAAGGGTGAGAGCTGCACTCGTCAAAAGGTTTAGGTAAAGATAAACAAAGATAACCAGCAAAGTGGGAAGTGAGATTTTCATTACCTTTGAGCTCTTCGGAGGATTCTGTTTTGGGATTATAGACCTCCCTCCCAACTGCAAGAATACACATCACTTTGGTGACCAAATCCACAGTGATCTCAATGATAATCCCCTTCATTCCAACCACCGCACTTTTTTAGTAGTCTTCCAGGTGCGTTGGAAAAATATTTTCTAAGACTTTCAAAATGACCTTCAAAAATATTTAGGAAGGGAAAAATACCCTTGCTATCAAACAGAGACATGGCTTCAGGTGTCACCCCTTCAACATAAGTAAGTTCAGCTCTAACCAGGTCATCACCCATTTGGCCACACAAAAACCCGTTTATGAAAAATCCCAAATTCTAGGTAGCCAGAGGATTACACACAGGCCCAAAATAAAATTTCTCTAGGTACAGGAGGCAACAAAATATTTCCAGACACACGAGTGGATTCCCTCCCCAATATTTGCATTATTTAGAAATAAATGCTCACTATTCCTATGGAAAATGACCATGATGAATTTGACACACCAAGAACTGAAATTATTTTGTGACGTGGCCATTTATGTCATTATGTAAGTGTTATCACACCTTGGTATCAAGAGCTTCCACTTCATTAATAAGTTTCACCTCATCACAATTAACCCCCATATTAGCAAGACAATCGCCTACAAAGTTAGCCTCCCTATAAACATGCTTGAAGGTAATAATTTCATATAAATTTGACATTTCTTTAATACTCTTAATAGAGTTTTGGATGGAAATAGAGATGGATCCTTTCTTAGTAATGTTGTTAATTATGTTTAAAGAGTTTCCGTCCACCTCCAAATTGGTGAAATTTTGTTGAAGAGCTATAGAAAACCCCTAAAAAACCCTCGCTACTTTGACAACATGGTTTGTTTGAGTTCCCAGATTGTGATGGTACCCAAGAATAAATCTTCCTTCAGAATCCCATAACACCCCACCGCAGCCATATCTACCAAGGTTTCCTTTAGATGCACCATCAAAATTCAACTTAAAACACTTCTTATTAAGTTTCACCCAACCTTTGATTCTAGGTTTGAGAGAAGGGGTACTAGTAGATGAGGATCCCAAACCCCACTTTCAAGACAATTTGGCTTCATTCCGAAAGATAGACTTCTTTTGAGGGTTTATATTAGATAAATTATCTAGAATGGTATTGACATAACGTGCTCCAACTTTCTTGAAAGAATCTTTCTTTCCTTTGAAGGTTCTTCTATTTCTATCCTTCCAAATCTCCCAAGATAAATGCATAATAGAAAAGGTCCACAAATATTTTAAACCTTGGCTCTTAAAAGGACTGGACCATTGAGACCACAGATTTTAATGGAATGAGGGAATACCCAATTGACTTCAAAAATATTAAGAATGGTATTTCTAACCGAGACCAGATAGGGACAGCTGAGAAAAAGGTGTGAGGAGTCTTCACACTCACTTTCACACAACACACTTGTTAACCATATGGAAATTTCTCTTGTTTAGGTTGTTGACAATTAGAATCTTATCATGGATAACTAACCACCAAAACATATTAATCTTTGGGATTAACTCTTTGACCCAAACACTTCCCCAATTGAAGTTTTCAATTTCCCCCACCTCAGAAAAGAAGGAGTTGTAGGCACTTCAAACCGAGAAGATTTCATTTTCCTTCCAATAAATTCTATTCTCTTTTAATCTCTCCTTATTAACAATAACACCTCTTAATTTGTTTTTAATAGAAGAAATATCAATGTTGTTAGAACCATCCAATTCAATGTTTTTCCATTATCCCAAGGGTTCATCAAAGTTGAAAAAATCTCTGACCTTGGTCCCATATTTGGTAACAGAATCTCTATAGACAATGGGCTAAATTATCTTAAGAGGAAGGTCCCCTAACCATTTTTCCTCCCAAAAATTCATCGTTCGCCCATTACAAACCATTCATTTTCTACCCTCAGAGACAACGTGTTTAGCCTAGTTTATCGATTTATAGAAACAAGAAAAACCATTAGAATCCTGGATGTAGAAGCACCATTCATTAGATGAAAGATTTGGCCAATATTTACCTTTGATAATAGAATTACATACACTCTCTCCTTGACCAGCCTCCAGCTCATTTTAGAAAGCATTACTTTATTCATTTTTGTCCAATCTCTGATACCTAGACCTCAAAATTTTTAGGGCGCAAACCTTTTCCTAGGTAATTAGAGGAATTCTATCTTTGGGTTATGAACCACTCCAAACAAATATTTTTTAAATACTCTCTAGATTACTAGCAATCGAGGAGAGTAACCTGTAGATAAACATCATATAAACAGGTAAATTTTGAATTGAGCATTTGAGGAGGACACCCTTGTCATCTTGGGATAACAAAGAACCTTTCCAGCCTTCAAGTTTGTTCAAAAACATATTAATTAAGAAATACCATTCATCATTCTTAGGTTTTTCCACCCCAATAAGCATACCTAGATACCTAGTCGGGAGGGTTTTAAACACACAACCAAGAATTACATCAATTTTATTACATCTTCTTTTTGGGGTGTTGATAAAGAAAACCGAGCTTTTCCCATAATTGATCAATTGGTCTGACACCCTCTCATAATCACCCATTAACTGTTTTAATTCCATATCCTGCGGGAAAGAAGCTTCACCCACCAACACAGTGCCATAGACAAAATGTTGGTGAGTAACCTGTTCTGATTAACAGCAGGATAAATACCTCTGATCCTCCCATCCAAGGCAGCCTTATTAAGGGCTCTACTGAGGGTCTCAACCATAATAATGAAAAGAAAGGGAGAAATAGGATCACCTTGTCTTAATCCATGCGTGTTGTTAAAAAATCCACAAGGGGTCCCATTAATCAAGACCGAGAACTTTTTGCTATGGAAATACATGAAAGAATCATCTTGAAGTCTTCACCAAAGCCAAACCTAGTTAGAACCTTCAGAAGGAAAGGCCAAGAGACTCTATCATAGGATTTCTCCATATCAAGTTTAATAAACATGGCTTCCTTCTTATTCTTCTTAACTGAATGAAGGGTCTCCTGAATAGTGACTATACCATCTGGATCTGTCTTCCCATAACAAAGCCTCCCGATGTTTCAGATATGATTGAAGGAAAGACAAGCTGAATTTTTAAAGCAAGGATTTTGGAGCACATTTTGTAAACACAATTACATAGGCTTATAGGTCTAAAATTTCTAAAATATGTAGGATCATGATTCTTAGGGATCAAGGCTAGAAAAGTGTTGTTTAACTCTTGAAGCATATTTTTATTCTTAAATAATTCTTGAATAGCATTACAAGTATCTTCCTTCACAATCTCCTAGAAAGTTTGAAAAAGAGAGTTGGAAACCCATCTGGTCTCGGAGCTTTGTCAGGATTTAGGGATTTTAACATAAATTCAATTTCTTCCAAAGAAGGGATTTTGGTGAGCATGTTATTGTCCTCTTCATTAATCAAATGAGGAATATAGTCCAAAAACTACTCTTCCTTAATGTTGTTGGAAGTGCTGGAAGAAGCCAAAAGCCTGCTGAAAAAAGAACTAGCAGCTTGTTGGATTTCCTTAGTGTCATTGATCAGCACACCCTCTTCATCCTTGATACAGAGAATTCTATTAGAGCTCCTACTTTTTAAGTTGAGATATGAAAGAACTTTGTGTTCTTGTCACCTTCTTTGAGCCATTGGACCCTTGATTTATATTTCCAAAAAAATTCCTCCTTCAAGAGAATGTTATGATATTCATGTAATAATTCCTTCTCTTTTTTTCAAGCAAGAGATTGTCCTCAACAAAGGATTCCATATTACTTTCAAGAGATGAAATCTCAATTTCCAGAGACTGATTTTTTTCAAAAATTTTACCAAAACTTCTTTTATTCCATCCTTTCATATTTTTCTTCACATGAGCTAGCTTTTTGGAAATCCTAAACAAAGTTGTTCCTTTGATTTTCACATTCCACCAGTGAATCATAGGGATCCAAAATGACTCTACTTCATCATATCGTCGGCACGAAGAAGTAAAAATTACACACGGAGGTTCTATCTTTTTAGTAATAGGACCGCCGCTCATGTAGAGTGGCGGTTATAGAACCACCGCCCAACCAAGGTGGCGATCCTGCGACCGCCGATCTGCATTGGGCAATGGTCCTAGCTCTTTCGAGATAGAAAAAAATATGAAATTAACAGCCCATAATTTGGAAGGTTATTTGTGTCTATTCTCCTTTATGACCTTTCCCATTCTCCAGTGCATGGGAGGACATGAGAAAGGATATAAATACATGTTTGTAGAAGAGAAAAATATCATCGAAGCATGAAATAAAGTGAGTAAGAAGTTCTTAGTGTTGGGATTGTGTTTTGTAGAAGAAAGGAGTGTTGAGACAGAGCAAGCAAGTAATTGGGAGCAAGTGTGAGATATTATCTACTTCTCTTTCATATTTATTGTAAATTTTGTACTTATTGTTTCTAATTGGCCAATAAAAGTGGGAAGAAAGAGAAATTGTCCTTCCCGACTGGTTTTTCCTCCTCTTGAGGTTTTTAGGATAAAACTTGTTAGTGTTTATGAGTTTATATTATTTCCTTTCCTACAATTATCGATTCTAAGCATAAGCAAAAATTCATTCATTAGCTATCTCTGTCATTTTCTAATAGAAAGTAGAACAACAACATTAATTTTTAATTCTATGGATAATTCCAAAGTTGAAGAGTTTACTGAGATCATTTTGGTATCAAAGATAACAGGTATCAAGGATTGTGGTATTCATTCTTGGATTTGTATGGCGATCACAAGATCTAAAGGTGAAGAGGCTTCACCTTGCAATATGGAAATTTCTACAAGAAAGTGGAAGAAGAGAATTCGGGGACAAATGGAGGAGGAGAACTTGGTCCGTAGAATCAAGATGTTGGAGACCATGATGGATAGGATGTTTAGAAGGCAAGAAGAACTTTCAAATTTTCAAAAGACAGCTTCTGTCAAGCAAGACTCCATGGACTCATTGGTTTGAGGCTTAGCTGAAAATTTGGGCATAGGGAAGAGCCACCATGAGGAATATTATGGGGAAGAGCATGAAGAAAAGACTTCAAATGCAAGAGAAAGGGTAAAATATGACCATACTCCTTTTAAATTTGAGGCGAAAGTTGAGGTTAAAATATTTGAAGGACAAGTAGATGTAGAATTTCTTTCTAAATGGTTTAAATAGTTTACAAGTCTACTTTAGCGTCCATAATGTCACTAAGGAACAAAGGATCACGTTTGCACATCTCAAAATGGAGGGACATGCTCCAATTTAGTGGGAAACCCATCTAACCACTTTTGAAAAGAAGAAGTGTCCTATTGTGAAATCTTGGCAAGAATTTAAAGAATTTCTTAGAGATAGCTGTTATCCAAAATGTGCCCCCTGCTCATTTTGGATGGCTAACTCCTTGTGTTCTTGCCTCTCTTGTGCCTCAGTCTCCATTTTTTGATTTTTAGGCACTCAAGTCTTTCTGGAAGTGGCACCATTGGATAGAGCTCTCTCTCAACTTTCTAGAAAGGTAAATTTTTCCTCCTAACTCCACGTATTTTTCAAGTTATGGCTCGGCGGAGTTTTGGTGGGAAAATTTTCCCTAGAAAGCCCATGACCAATCGGGAGGCGCCACATGTCCAAGGGAAAAAAACACCAAGCGACCGAAGGAAAAATGGTTAGGAAGGGCCCACACCCAATCGAGAACGTGCCATGTGGCACCTGGAGTGGCAGAGCACGGGGAAAATTTGAAAAATGTTCCAAAGACCAAACGGGTAAAAATTCAAACTTTTTGCCCGCCGATCCGATTTTGGCCTGTTTTTGCCCTAAAACGTAAAATCACCATATCTTTCTATCCAGAGCTCAGATTTTCACGTTCTTTATATCAATGGAAAGATGGTGAAATTATCTACAAGATTCCATTGTCAATTTTGAATTTTGATTCAGTTTGGAGGGAGAAAATCAAAAAACACTTCTGGTACGTGCCCATGGACAGAACTGACATTTCAACAACCAATTTTAATGAAAAATGGGCCGCATTCTTCTCCAACATGGTCAAAAATGTCAGGGCATGGGTTTGTAAGGACCTCCATGCTATTTTTAATGCATTTTGGTTAATGGGGAATGGCTCCCACATTTTTTCACGTTTTCTCTCTCTTGGTCTCGACCTATGCACTGTAAAAGCCAAATTTGGCTCATTTTTCAAAGGATGAACACCTTTTTTACACAAAGCTTCTGTTTTCACCTTCAACAAGTGATTTTGGAAGTATCAGACCTTCCAGGGATTGTAACAGGTTTTTCTGCCTCTTTGGTGTTGGAATACAAGGATTTTGATGTTGAAAATCACAATGCAGGCTCTGTGAATGCTTTCAGTCCTTTGTATGTGTTGTTTGCTTCATTTCAAACTCTTGATTACAACTTATCAACCTATGCATGATGTTTTATGTTGCAATTTCTGATTTGTGTCAATTTTCATGAACAAGAAGTGCTCACCACTCCTTTGGTGTATCACCCTTATCAGTTTAGTTTCAATTTTTACATTTCTTATCCCTGTCTCCTTGCAAATTAGGATAAAATTAGGATCTGAACCTCTGCAGTTGTGCAAATATAGATCTAATCAGAGGAGTTTGAGGAACTAGCCTCTAATCTGGATATTTCTCTCTCATCTTGCAAGTCCCACACTTGGAGAGAGGTTTCAATGTTGTGCAATCACACTAGATGCCCTGAACATCAACTTAGAACCTTGATTTACATCCAGGGGTGCTGCTGATTTGCAACAACAGTTTTGGCACGCCCGGTGGGACCTTAGAGGTCTCATTTTCATTGCAGCAAAGTTGATGTGCATCTGCTGCAATTTTCTTGCTTAAAAGAGCTATAAGTTACACATCTGGTGACTCCAAGGAAGAAGAATCAGCTGGTTTTAGCAGTGCAGACCTGAAAACTCATGAGAAGAATCACTACAAGGTCAAGAGCTAGAGAAGAAGAGGCGTTGTTTGAATATCTGCAGTTATCTCCAAGAGTAAGGCAAAGTGGGAGGAGAATCCAAAGGTCTCCATCTCCACCAAACAGAACTCTCTCAACTCCTCCCACAGTAGGCCTTTCATTCGATCAACAAGGGTTTTAAGACCAATTAGAATGGCACAAAACAACCCCTATGTCAATTTCACTGGTGAGCCCACTTTCCCTCAATGCACAACATCCAATTCCAATTGCAGCCTTGAAGAACATTCCATACTTCACTAGAGAGAATCAGACTACTCCAGGTGATCATGTTAAAGACATTGCCAACCTTTGTGCAATTCATGAAATCAATGAGATGCAAGTGGCTATCAAATTGTTGGCATCTTCATTCAAGGGGAAAGCATTGTAATGGTTTAGAAGTCTTGCCTCAGGTTCTATAGTGAATTGGAACCAGCTATGTATAGCACTTCATGAGAAATTTGGAGAGAAGGGAGACAACTTGTCTCTTTTGGAGCAGCTGAAAACCATCAAGAGAGCTCCCAATGAGCAGCTGACTGATTTCAACTTCAGATTTCAAAGGACTTGGGAGAGAATTCCAGTGGCAGTCAGGCCAACAGCAGTAGAAGGTACTTTTCTCTACTACCTCAAAGCTCTAAATTCTGATATTTCTATGTTGATTCAGTCCATGGGAGGCATAACTATCCCTATGGCTTATATCATTGCCATTAGGGCTGAAAATTGTTTGATCCAAGCTGGAAAACTAGCCCCTAGACCTCCCATGCCATTGTTTCCAAGTTTAGAGAGCCCAAACACTAATCAAGCACCTAATTTGGCTCCTTCTCCCACTCCTAGAAATCAGAGTTCAAATGAAGCTTCTATTTCATCTCCAAGTGCCCCAAATGAGCTTCAAGAAGTCATGAAGCAATTGCAAAATTTAGGCAATGAGCTGGTTACTCTCAAGAGGCAACAAGCCCAAGGTTTTAGACCTTCTTATCAGCCCCAAGCTCAGCCTAACAGGCAGCCATACCAACCACAAAGACCACCTAATCTAGCTGCAAATATAAATCAAACAAGGCCTCTTGCCAATAGACCATTTCAGCCCTATAATCCTAATGCCATATCTGCCTCTAAGGCATTGGTGCCAACACAAAACAACGTTGCTCAGGAGTATGATTGGTGTTTTCCATGCAATGAACCTCACAACCAATCCATGTGCTTCAATGGTGCTTTGAATCAAGCATTAATGGTGACAACTACTGGTGTGGAGGGTGAGGGTAGTCAAGGAAACAACCAACAACAAGAAACATTCCAACAGCAATCAGCCCCAAATGACACCACACTTGTGAACTGGCAGGCAAAGGATTTTTGTGGCATGAATCAGACAGTCTCTCAAGGTGTTGCAGCCAACACAAGGTCCAAAAAGAAGGAATTTGGGTGAAGAACAACCATTAGCTCCAACCAATCCACGACCTTTATGGCTCCACAAATGGTTGGAAAACAAAATCCGATTGTAAATGCACAAGGGCAGCCAAGAACATCTCATAGACCAACTCAAATACAGTTATTGTTGCCCACATGCAAGGGATGAATATGCAAACCAAGGGACAACAAATAGATCCTTCATCACCATTTAGTATCATTGATCGGATGAAGAAGACAAATGTAAATATATCAATGTGGGAATCCCTATCTATCCGAGCCGAGAGAGATTTGCTACAAGCTGCCATGAAGGACTGGCCAACTTTGAATCGACAATCCCAAATGCAAGAGAAAGTGCTCAGAAATGCTGCCCAGCCTGAAGGGAATCATGGAGGACAACAAGGTAAAATTTTGAAGCCCCCTTCTTTTTATGTCTCATTAATCATTGGAAACCAATTAGTGCACAATTGCATGATTGATTTCGGGGCAAGTAGCTCAGTGATGCCCAAGCAAATAGCTAATCAGCTAGGACTTCAATATGAAACCATATCCAAAGGAGTAGTGCAGTTGGATGGGACAGCAGTAACAACAGTTGGGGTGATTAGAAACTTGAGTCTTACCTTGCATGCATGTCCAAATGTTGTTGTTTTACAAGATGTATCAGTTATAGACCTTCCACCACTCTTTGCCCTATGTTTGTCAAGAGATTTCACAACCAAGATTGGAGGATATTTGTCTGCTGATTGGTCACACATGTTGTTCAGAATGAGGTATGGAACCAAAGCTACAATCAGGTCTGAACCTATTGCAAACTTCCACATTGAGCCCTACACTCCAAGTCAGATCAATGCCAATTGTTTAGCATTTGATCAAGAAGATCACCCAAGCACTGATGAAGCTGACACCAAGGTTGGAAGCATCCCGGATCTAACTCTTGATGAATGGGAAAACAAGGTACATGCTTTTGATCCTTATCAAGAAGTAGAAGAATCTGAGCTAGGGGTCTATTGCATACATGAAGAAGATCAGCCCATTCCTAGCATCACCAAGCCAAACCATAAGGATGACAATGAGGTATGGCAGCTATTTTTTGATGGATCAAGGAGTAGACAAGGTGCAGGAGGTGGAGCCATGCTTGTTTCACCTCAAGGAGTAAAGTACTATTCAACTTTTAGATTTCAGTTTGCATGCTCCAATAACACTGCTGAATATGAAGCCTTGGTGTAAGGGATGCATTGGGCAATAAAGAGAGGAATAAAGAACTTGCAAGTCTTTGGTGACAGTGAATTAATTGTAAATCAGGTCAAGGGACAGCATGTTGCCAAGAATGATCTACTCAAGTGCTACAAGAACAGGGTGTGGGACCTCATGGAAGATTTTGAGGGTTTTGGCATCAAATCCATTCCTAGGAAAGAGAACCAAGCTGCTGACAGGCTTGCAGCAGTAGGGGCAGCCTTTGACATTGTGGAAAGCATTCAACAAGACAAGGTACAACCAAACATCCATGTGATTGTGAGGCCTTCAGTGCCGGATAACAATGTAAGTTGGCAAGTGTTTGAGAATGACTAGCAAATCATCCATTTCTTACAAGAAGAAGCTGAGTTCTCAGCTAAAAATCAAGAAAAATTGGAACAGCAGTATGGTGACCAAGTGGTACAGCTGAGAACTAACAAGCTGCCCAAGGGACTTATCACTTTGGAGTCCATTTTCAATCCCAATGATCAGTTTAGGAAAGAGAAAGAAAACATTCAGGTCAAGAGAGAAGATTCAGTATCCATCTTGGTGGAAGAGAACAAACCATTGCAAATTGGAAAGATGACAACTGAACAAGAAAGATACGAGTTCATACAGTTGTGTCAACAATTCCCTGATGTGTTTGCTTGGAGCTATGAATACTTGAAAGGTTTCAATCCCAACTTAGCTTAGCATACCATTGAATTGGATCCAAATACTAAGCCTGTCAGGCAGAAACAAAGACCAGTCAATCCACACATGGTGCCTCTCATGAGGAAAGAATTAAACAAGCTGATTGAGTCAAGGATCATATTCCCAATCAAGCATTCTAGTTGGGTTGCCAACTTGGTTCCAGTCAGAAAGAAGAGTGGAGAGATCAGATTGTGTGTTGACTTCAGAGACTTGAATAAAGCATCTCTCAAGGACCATTACCCACTCCCTTCCATGGAGCAAATCTTGTAAGTTGTGGCTGGCTCCGAGAGGTTTTCACTACTTGATGGCTACTCAAGCTACAATCACATTATGGTGAAGGAAGAAGACCAGTTCAAGACAGCCTTCACAACCAAATGGGGAACTTATGCATACATGAAAATGCCATTTGGGCTGTCCAACACTGGTGCTACCTTCCAAAGAGCAATGGACATGGCGTTCAAAGGTTTGATTAACAACGTGGTGCTGATATACCTTGATGATATCACTATTTTTCAAAGAATGCAGCAGACCACCTCTCTCATTTGAGACAAGTCTTCCAAAGGTGCAGGATATTTGGAGTGTCTTTGAATCCTAAGAAGTGTATCTTTCTTGCACATGAAGGAAAGCTCCTTGGCCATATTGTCTCCAAAGAAGGATTAGCAATTGATCCGAGAGAGGTTGAAGCCATAAGAGCACTACCATTTCCAAGCCACAAGAAATCCCTTCAGAGTTTCTTAGGGAGGATAAACTTTGTTTGGAGGTTTGTCCCAGATTTTGCAGCCCTTGTCAAACCTATCACCAAAATGTTAAAGAAAATCATGGCTTTCAAATGGACAGCAGAAGGCAAGGAGAGTTTTGAAGCAATCAAAGAAGCCATCTCTCAAGCACCAACTCTCATCGGACTTCTCGGATTTCATCCTCTATGCCTTTGGAGGTAATGATAATATTTCTGCCATTTTGGTACAGCAGAACAAGGACAACGATGAGAAGCCAATTACTTTCTTCAGTCAGAGCCTAGATGACTATGAGGTGAGGTATTCTTTTATTGAGAAGCATGTATTTGCAATAATCAGAAGCTTGAAGAAATTCAAGCATTTAGTCTCAAACAACAAGGTCCAGTTGTTGGTCTCTCATGCTGGGGTTAAAGACTTCCTCCTCAACAAGGATTTGAATGAGAAAATGGTAGGTTGGATCACTCGTGTCATGGAGTATGACATTGAGATCAAGGTCACCAAGCTGGTAAGAGGAAAAGGGTTGTGTGAGCAGCTGATTTTGGGGAAGCAAAAAGAAGTATGAAATGAAGAAGAGGTTGTTTTGACAGTTCAAGATAGCCATGAGCCAAGTGGCACTCAAGAAGAAAATAATGTTGTCCCCACTCCTTGCTGGACCCAAGGTATAATACACTTCCTAAGCACAGGCCTATGCCCTCCAGAGATGAACAAGACCCAAAGAAGACACTTCAGATTACAGGCTGTCCCATATGCCATTGTTGATGGAGTTTTGTTCAAGAAAGATGTGAATGGAGTGCTGCTGAGATGCATTAGCACAAATCAGACTCATAGGGTGTTGGAAGAGTTCCATGGTGGACCAGCTGGTGGTCATTTTACACCAAGAGTGATAGCTCTAAAAATTATGAAGGCTGGTTATTATTGGCCCAAGATTTTCAGTGATTGCTTTGCATGGATCAAGAGGTGTAAGAATTATGCATTCTTCACAGGAAAAGAGAGACTTGCTGCCCTTCCATTGCATCCAATCTCAGTTGACCAGCCATTCATGCAATGGGGTTTGGACTTCATTGGATTCATTAATCCCAATTCAAGCCAAGGGCACAAATGGATTTTGATAACCACAAACTACTTCACCAAATGGACTGAAGCAGTAGCACTCAAAGAAGCAAATGAGTCTAGCATCTTAGACTTCTATGAGGGCATAGTAACCAGATTTGGCATACCTGCTACAATAATCTCAGATAATGCATTGGCATTCATTAGATCTAAGGTGACTGAGTGGGCTGTCAAGAACGGGATCTACCTAAGTACTTCATCAAACTATTACCCTCAAGGTAATGGCGGTGAGTCTACAAACAAGAACTTGTTGAGGATCATTAGGAGAACTCTTGATGAGAATCACAAGTCTTGGCATACCAAACTGAAATCAGCCTTATGGGATGATAGGATAACTCCCAAGAGATCCACACGGGTAACTCTCCATTCGGGCTTGTTTATGGAAGAGAGAAATCTTGCCCATGTCACTTGAGTTGCCAACATTAGAACTCATGAAGCGAGTTAGGGTTGTTAGAGTTTGGGCCCATGGAGGTGAGATATGTAGAGTTGATGGAGCTCTAAGAGATCAGAGATCAGGCATCCCAAGCAATGGAGAAGGATCAAGCTTTGATCAAGAAGACCTTTGATAGGAAGGCCAAGAGTAGATCTTTCCAAGTTGGAGATCTAGTGTTAAAATGGGATACAGATAGAGAAAAACCAGGAAGGCATTCAAAATTTGATGCCATTTGGAGTGGCCCATACATGGTCACAAAGTGTAAGGATAGGAATGCCTTCCAATTGTCTTCATTGGATGGCGAAGAACTGCAGATTCTGGTCAATGGAATCTATCTAAAGCATTACTACTAGAGGGAAATTCTCCACCTTGTAAATATTAGCTTAGGTTTTCATTCCTCTAAGTGCTTGTGCACATTGTTTTTGTTGTAGGTTGTTTTTCTTTCCCTAAGTTCTTTGGCACAACTTACTATTCTTGGGAATGTGTTTGCAAGCCTTGCTCCATCAGGTGATTTTCCATGTTCCTCTTACTGACATTCTAAGTCGGTTGGGATTCCAAATAGAAAATTTGATGACTCCATGCCCAATGGACTGCTTGAGCAAGCTGGTATTTTCATCTAGCGGGTAGATGACCCCTCTGAGTTGCCAAAATTGTTATCCAAAATGTGCCCCCTGCTCATTTTGGATGGCTAACTCCTTGTGTTCTTGCCTCTCTTATGCCTCAATCTCCATTTTTTGATTTTCAGGCACTCAAATCTTTCTGGAAGTGGCACCATTGGATAGAGCTCTCTCTCAGCTTTCTAGAAAGGTAAATTTTTCCTCCTAACTCCACGTATTTTTCAAGTTATGGCTCAGCAGAGTTTTGGTGGGAAATTTTTCCCTAGAAGGCCCACAGCCAATCAGGAGCTGCCACGTGTCCAAGGGCGAAAAAACACCAAGCGACCCGAAGGAAAAAATGGTCAGGAAGGGCCCGTGCCCAATCAAAATGTGCCATGTGGCACCTAGAGTGGCGGAGCATGGGGAAAATTTGAAAAATGTTCCAAAGACCAAACGGGTAAAAATTCAAACTTTTTGCCCGCCGATCCGATTTTGGCCTGTTTTTTCCCTAAAACATCACATCACCATATCTTTCGATCCAGAGCTCAGATTTTCACGTTCTTTATATCAATGGAAATATGGTGAAATTCTCTACAAGATTCCATGGTTAATTTTGAATTTTGGTTTAGTTTGGAGGGAGAAAATCAAAAAACGCTTCTGGTACGTGCCCATGGATAGAACTGACGTTTCAACAACCAATTTTAATGCAAAATGGGCCACATTCTTCTCCAGCATGGTCAAAAATGTCAGGGCATGGGTTTGTAAGGACCTCCATGCTGTTTTTAATGCATTTTGGTCAATGGGAATGGCTCCCACGTTTTTCACGTTTTCTCTCTCCTGGGCTCGACCCATGCACTGTAAAAGCCAGATTTGGCTCATTTTTCAAAGGATGAACACCTTTTTGCACAACAAGCTTCTATTTTCACCTTCAACAAGTGATTTTGGAAGTATCAGACCTTCCAGGGATTGTAACAGGTTTTCTACCTCTTTGGTGTTGGAATACAAGGATTTTGATGTTGAAAATCACAATGCAGGCTCTGTGAATGCTTTCAGTCCTTTGTATGTGTTGTTTGCTTCATTTCAAACTCTTGATTACAGCTTATCAACCTGTGCATGATGTTTTATGTTGTAATTTCTGATTTGTGTCAATTTTCATGAACAAGAAGTGCTCACCACTCCTTTGGTGTATCACCCTTATCAGTTTAGTTTCAATTTTTACATTTCTTATCCCTGTCTCCTTGCAAATTAGGATAAAATTAGGATCTAAACCTCTGCAGTTGTGCAAATATAGATCTAATCAGAGGAGTTTGAGGAACCAGCCTCTAATCTAGAGATTCCTCTCTCATCTTGCAAGTCCCACACTTGGAGAGAGGTTTCAATGTTGTGCAATCACACTGGATGCCCTGAACATCAACTTAGAACCTTGATTTGCATCCAAGGGTGCTGCTGATTTGCAACAACAATAACTTCTATCCTATTGGCCACAATACTGACCAGATGATTAAATGGTAGTATTTTAGACAAGGTAGTGGTCAAAGTGTGTAGGACTATACTACAGAGTTTTGGAGGTAGGACATGTTGCTAAACATGGACTTGGAGGATGAGGATATTATGCCTAAGTACTTGGGAGGAATTCACACTCACCTTTGAAGAAAATTCATCTCCACAAATCCCAAAGATCTCAATGAGGAATGTGTGCAAGAATACTACCTAGATGATGAAAAGAAGCAAGGAGAAGCAGACCCAAGGGAAAAGCAGTCGAAATATTAGCAGAAAAAATAGTATGGGAAAACAAGTAACAAGGGTAAGTGGAAAGGGAAAGGTAAACAAGATGCCACTACTTTAAATACTTGTAAATATCCCAAGATTTTTGTAAGAACTATGATATCAATGGTCATATTGACGCTACATGTTGGAAGTTACATCCAGAGTTATATCCAACGAACCGAACCAAGGACTCAAAGAAGTCCATGACAATTTGTAAAAATAGAAGGGAGGTGGAAATCAAATATGACTATAATGTAGATGAAAGGCTTGGATGCACGACCACCAACATGGACATACGGGAAGAGGAGATGAGTATACTATTCCAGATCAAAATCGGATCAAGAGAACTAAGGTAAATGCTTTATTTGATACGGGTTCTTAATCAAACTTGATTTCTGAAGTAGTTGTAAAGAATCTTGGTCTTGAGACTTACAAGCATCCACACCCTTATCCTTTGGGTTGGGTGAAGAAAGGTGTTGAAATTCACATAACAAAAAGATGCGAGGTCAAGTTTGGGATAAATTCCTAGTATATTGATGTTTTGGAAGATGACGTTATTCCACTTGATGCTTTTGATGTTGTATTCGGGAGTCCTTACTTGTATATTAGGGATGTTATATTTATGAGAAGGGAAAACCGGTACAGATAGTTCAAGGATGGGATCAACTACAACATCTAGGCACACCACCGTAAGACACAGGTTACCATGTTGAGTGCTAACCAAGAAAAATGACGTATTTAGGAAAATCATAATCAGTTTTGTTTACTTTTGTTAAAGGATAAAAAATATGGGGTAGAAGTTTCAAATATTTCTAACCAGGGAAAGCATGATTTGGATAGTATTATTCAGTATTTTTAGGAATTATTTCAGGCTCCCAGTGGGTTACCACCAAAACGGGAAGTAGAGCATGAGATTCAGCTATTGCCAGAGTCCCCTCTATTGAACATTGGGTTGTATAGGAAATCCTTGCTTGAGAGTACTGAAGTAAAGAAACAACTCTAGGAACTACTAGACTAGGGGTGATACGTATGAGCACCTCACCATGTAGTTCACCTATTATGATGGTGCCAAAGAAGGATGGTTCTTAGAGAATGTGCATTGACTACCACACTTTGAAAAAGATCACCATAAAGAACAGATATCCACTTCCCCGCATAGATGATCTCTTGGACCAGCTTCACATGAAAAATTCTTCATGAAGTTGGAGGATATATGGAAGACTCGCCTTAAAAAAATAGGGTTTGTATGAATGGTTAGTACTTCCTTTTAGGTTATGCAATGCACCCGATACATTTATGAGATTGATGAATGATGTATTGCAAGATTTCATAGATTCATGTGTCATTGTATATCTAGATGATATCTTGATTTTTAGTGCCACATGGGAAGAACATCTAACTCATTTATAGTAAGTCTTGCAAGTTCTCAAGGAGAAACAATTACTTTGTAATATGAAGAAATGTGAATTTTCCAAATAGTCACTTGTCTATCTTGGGCATGTGGTTGGAGGAGGAGAGCTACGAGTGGATATAAAGAAGGTGGAATCCATCACTAATTGGCCAACACCAACAAGAGCCACAGAGACTAGGATTTTTGTGGGAGCAATACAATACATGCAGAAGTTCATTTCGGGATTCTCCACGATTGTAGCACCTCTACACATAGTGGCCAGTAAAGAGTAAGGGTTTTTACTGGGGTAAGGAACAAGACAAATCCTTTGAGTTATTGAAATACAAGATTAGTCATGCTCCAGTAATTGCTTGTCCTAATTTACACTAGCCTTTTAAAATAGATATAGATCCCAGTGATTACGCTATGGGTGTAGTGTTGCTTCAAGGAGGTAAACCCATATGTTATCATTCTAAAACTTTCACTTCAACAGTTAAAGGATATTCAGTATATGATAAGTAAATGTATGCACTAGTTTAGGAAATTAAAAAATGGAAGCATTATTTATTGGGTAAAGAAACTATTGTGCACACTGACCACAAACCTCTCCAATATTTGTAAGCACAGTCTAAATTGCAGCAAGAAAGGCACTACAAATGGATGGGGTTCCTTTAGCAATTCCATCTGGTGATCAAATACAAGAAGGGTAGTACAAATTTGGTGGCATACATGTTGTCTAGGCCACCCACACGGAAAAATTTTCTGTTTGGCCACTATCTCTCAGATTGATCCCTTCACGAAGGAAGCTTACGGAGAGGCATATGCCTAGGACAGAGAATTTGGGGTGAAATTTCAGTAGTTGCAGTCCCAAGGGACTAAAAGGATAGGGATTGAAGATTTTTATCTCAAGGATAGGTTTCTCTATTGATGGGGGAAGCTTTGCGAGCCTAAACAATAAATACTTCTATTGATGAGGGAAGCACATACCTCAAAAGTAGTAGTAAATTTCGGTGTTGGTAAGACCCTAGATCACTTGCAAAGGTACGTGTATTGGCCCAATATGCAAGAAGAAGTATCAAAATGTATACGTGGATGTAAACTTTGTTCTACCAAAAACCCTAAGACTAGGAAGGAGGGTTTGTATATGCCTTTTCCAGTACCTAATCATCCGTGGGAGGAAATCTCTATGGATTTTTAGGAGGATTACCTATGTCTAAACATGGCCATGAATATCTCTATGTTGTTGTCGATAGATTCAAGTAAGATGTGTATTCTTATGGCTCGTGAAAATACAAATAAAAGCACATGAGGCATCGATCTTTTCTTTTCTAATGTATGGGTGCATTTTGGTTTGCCAAAGTCTATTATTTCTGATAGGGATTCCAAGTTCTTGGGGAAGTTTTGGACTACTTTGTGGGACAAGATGGATACTAGGTTATAGAGGAGCACAAATTTCCATCCACGACAGCATGGATGGAGAGAAAGAGGTAGTGATCGGGACTTTGGTACATTTGATCAAAGGCTATAACAACAAATACCCAAATACTTGGGATGATTCCTTAGCCTACATTCAGCATTCCTATAACTAGGTAGTACACACATCCACTTTGAAGTCACTATTTGAAGCATGCTTGGGATATCTACCTATAAATCCATTGGACATAGCATTTGGGTAACAGGATGAGGAGGATGAGACATGAGACATAGAGGTGACTAGAGAAAACAAATTCATTGAGAGGATCCAATAAATCCATCTCAAAGTCAAATAACAACTAGAGAAATCTCAAGACAAGTACAAAGCTAGGCACGATCAACATAGGAGGGAACATAAGCTTCATGTTGGAGATATATTTTGGATTTACTTGAGAAAGGAGAGACTACAAGGTCAAGCATGGAAGCTCAAGCCACTACGATATGGGCCCTTCACCATATTGGAGCAAGTTATAGAAAATACTTTTCGACTTGATTTTCCTTCTTTTATAAGGATGTACTCTATAGTAAATTGTGAGAACTTACACCTATATGAGCCATCCATGCTAGATGAAGATGAAGGAATACATTTGTTACCTTCCATTGAGGATTGCGTCTTAGACTCATGAGGCAAATTAGAGGAGGATGTAGTGCTACAAGCAGAAGGTCAAAGAGACTAGGAGATGTCCACAAGAAGTCTTGGCAGATTGGACTGAAAGGAAAGACACCAAGGCATGCTCGGTGGTACTCTAAGGAGAAAGTGAGGGAATTATTTCCTCGTCTACTCCCCCACTAAGCTTTTGTGGGACCAAAAGCCTCCTAAGTAGGGGGGGTGTGATCCATAGGGATCCAAAATGACTCTACTTCATCAAATCAAAACACAAAGAAGGAAAAATTACACATGGAGGTTCTATTTTTTAGTAACATGATCACCGCTCTATGTAGAGTGGCAGTTATAAAACCATCGCCCAACCAGGTTGGCGGTCCTAGGACCACCGGTCTGCATTGGGTGATAGTCCTGGCTCTTTTGGAAAGAAAACAAAAATATGAAATGAATAGCCCATAATTTGGAAGGTTGTCTATGTCTCTTATCATCCATGACCTTTCCCATTCTCTAGTGCACAGGAGGATATGAGAAAGGCTATAAATACATGTTTGTAAAATATAACAAGATCATCAAAGCATGAAAGTAAGTGATCAAGAAGTTCTTAGTGTTGGAATTGTGTTTTGTAGAAGAAACGAGTGTTGAGTAGATCAAGAAAGTAATTGGGAGAAAGTGTGAGATATTATCTACTTATCTTTCATACTTATTGTAAATTTTGTACTTATTGTTTTGAATTGGCCAATAAAAGTGGGAAGAAAGAGCAATTTTCCTTCCCGACTAGTTTTTCCTCCTTTGGAGGTTTCTAGGATAAAACTTGTTGGTGTTTATGATTTTATATTTTTCCTTTCTTGCAATTGTGGATTCTAATAATAAGAAAAAAATTCATTCGCTAGCTATCTCTATCATTTTATAATAGAAATTAGAACAATAGCGTTAATTTTTTATTATGTGGATAATTCCAAAGTTGAAGAGTTTATAGATCAACCAGCCCTTGACTAAATCAAAAATATCCTCATCTTATAGCCACATCTTCTCAAATATGAAAGGGGTCCTCCTCCTCTCTTTTTCCTTGATCTGAAAGAGGATAGGGTTGTGATCAAACCCAATGTGGGGAAGGGAGAATAGACCATCTTCTTTGTTCAACCATTCCCATGGAATCAGAGCTCTATCGAGTTTAACTTGAATCAATTGATCACCTTTTCTTCTGTTAGACCAAGTAAATATACTACCCCGCAGCTCAACATTCATTAGGTTATTGAGAGAGATGAAATCTTGAAGGTCTTACATGCTTTCAGTAAAATCAATATTTCCCCCTTCTTTTCCCTAGGACACAAAGGGGTGTTAAAATCACCAAGAATCACCCGCCAATCCCTTTAATAACATTCTAGAATTTAAAGAGATTGGCAAAGAGATTTTTTGTTTCACCTTTAATATTTGTGGTGTAAATATTAGATAAGATCCAAAATTCCTTGGACTTCTTATCTTGAAATAACAAATCCATATGGTTATTTCTACTAAGAAGCTTTGTACCTTTGAGTTTTTCCTCATTCCATAAAATTGTCGTTCCACCAAACAGTTCTAATTGAACTACACAGCAAAACCCATAAAAAAATTTACAATACCTTCCACTAGCTTCCAATAAATGAACCTCCTCCATCTTGGTTTTCTGAAAAGCCAAAATGTCAAAATTGTAAGTCACCTCCAAATCATTTATCATCCTCCATTTAACAAGGTTATTCAACCCCCTGACATTCCATGATATAATATTCATTTAACCACTTGGTTATTTGTTCTTCTAAAGCTCCTAAGATTGAGTTTAGATTGAGTTCCATCATCTATATCTCTTTGACTCTATTTCTTCCTTGTAACCTGTTTGGAGGGTCACCCAGAGCCAGTTTTTTCTCTTTTGGTGTCACCTCAAAAGTTTCCCCTTTGAAAGGAGTTATCAAAGAAGTCTTATTTTCAAATTGATTGGGGTCCCCCTTTTCATAATCATTCACCTCAAAGATCGTATCTGTTTGAGTAGAGACAACTTCATGGATTACCTTTTTCCAGCTCCTTGGTATGCTTCTCCCGATACGCCTTTGAGACTGTCAGCTTGCATTGTTTCTTTACATGCCCCTAGCCTTGGCATTTCTCACATCTTTGAGGGAAGTTTTCAAACTCTATTTTTGTTCCCAGCTTCTCAAAATCAACCACAAAGAGATTTATTTAGGTAGAGATGAACCCATCAAAGAGTAGATACAAAATCTCACACAAACCACTCTTGATTTAGTAAGCATCACATTATCCACAACAACAAAGGTACCAAGAGTGTTTGCAACTCCTTTAATAATATCCACATCCCAGAGTTCCAAAGGTAAACCTAGGAGTCTCACCCAAACAGGAAATGATTAATATTCTCTCTATCAGGGTTGAACCTGGGAGTCCATTTCCTCAAAAAGAGGCCAAGTTTCCCGAGGAACCATGGGCCATCATTAAGGATCCTTTGAGGGTCTTCAAAGTTGTTGAAGCTAAACAGGAAGAAGCCATTTGGTAGGGTTGTGACATCCATATGCCCCTTGGGTTTCCATTTCAAAATAGACCAAGATCTAATGGAGTCAATATTAGGCCTTCCACCTACCATTTTACCTATCAAGGCATTCTCCATTTTTCTCAGATTCTCGATCTATAATGATATCAGGGATATCTAAGAACTTTCTGTTCCATCCTGTTTAAGATGAGGAATGATTCCTAAGCTCTTTTCCTTATCAAAGTTCAAAATATTCACATACGATTTAGGGGACCCATTTTCCACATGACTCCCATCCATAGATAAAGTCTCACACGTACCTTTCTCCCTAAAAGACCGATCCAGAGCATCTACCTTCTCTTCTGAAGGGATCTTCCTACTGTCATTTTCCCACCCATCGTTGTTCGACCCTCGTCCTACTCCTTTACCTTTTCACCTTTCCCACCCATCGTGTGTTATATTTCTTGCATTTATGGGGAAAATGTACTAACAATGATAGTGATTGTAAAGAATGTAATTATGTTTGTTGATAAGTTAGATTCTTTATTGTGATAAAGAGGTCATTGAGTTTGATTTGAGCAAGAAATTACTTGTGGAAGTCCTCTATTCGACTATGTAGTAATTTTTAACTTTGTTATGACATTTGATAAATTTCTCAATAAAATATTAGACTCAACTTGTTGAAAAGATGATGTTACCTATCTAAAGTTTAGTAAGATCTAGAATTGTGTACTAATATTGTTATTTGGATATCATTATAACCTTATGAACTAGTATGATTATAACACTTAAAATTGTTTTAAAATGGGTTGTTATGATCCAATAGTATCAACAATAAGTTAGAGTGTTATTTATGAACTGATATATAAGTGTTGTAGTATTGATTTAACTATATCACGATTATAAATATGTGTGTATCAATAGTATGATGCAATAATAAAGGCTACATAAATGGAAAGAAGATAAGAAATGTACTATAATTAAAATTTATGAGGAAGTTAAATGATAGAAAAATGTAGCTAAAATGGATTATTGCAAGTGATGCACTTAATAAGAAAGAAGGCATAATTGAATGAGCTAGGGATAAATCTAGTACAAGCTGTAATAAAGTAAGATAAAAATCCCTAGAATTGAAGTGAAAAAAGTGGTTGTTACAAATTCACATGGATACAGAACATTGGAAGTTTCTACCCCACAAGGAAATAAGTTAAAAATTGAAGTTACAATGAGTGACTACCAAGTCACACATATTCAATTGGGAAAACCAACCGCTGCAGAAAACCTCAAGCGGGGAGACTAAAATGGCCCTTGAGGGTCTTATCGTAAAAATTGACAAGGATAAAGAGACTAAGAATTAGTTGAGGGAAAAATTTAAGTCTTGTCAACTTATGTGCAAAAGTGGATACAAGATTTTTTTGATGGAAAAGAAATCTCTACTTCCATAACACCGGAAGCCATAATATCAACCGATAGGTCAAGAGAAACATTTGATGCTCTAGAAATATGGAAGGAAGATTTTTCCATAAAGGGAAGCAAGATCATAGAAGATACGATGGGAGGCTACAATAAATTTTTCGAGTGGTTAAGTAGTGAAAAATAAAAACTCGATAAATTATATGCCGAATTGAACTATTGGGATGGAATCGTTCCCAAAATTGAAAAAATATTTCAGCTAGATGATCAATTGGGGGGAAAATAAGGTATTTTCCCTCTAAGGAAAAAGGAATGAAAAATACATATGAAGGATCCATCAAATTAAGGATGAAAAATTTGTATCCGAGCATTAAAGAGGTCAACATAGAAAGGGATAAAGTGGCATAATGCATCGATGACATTGAAAAAAAGGTTGGAGTAATAGCATCTATACAAGAACGGATAACCTATTGAGATCTGGGTACATATAACTCATTACAATATTTTCACCAACACATCAATGGAAGACCAAATATTAGTGTTTCAATTTTTGATTATGGAACCATCCATAAAAATTTTCGCTTAGAACATAACATGGCTAAATTATCAAAAAGGGTAAAGAAGAAAAAAGTTTCAATAAGAAAGTTTGACGAAGCTATGAAGGAATTGGGAACTGGTATTTATATTTCATTTTGGACTAGATAAAGTGTACCTTATTCAAATGTTTAGTAAATATAATTCATATCTAGAGAAAGGACAACATAAGTAGAATAAATCGAAATCATTGATCTCGATCAAACATATGCTTGTTCCCTAACTTTCTCTTCTTCCTTGTTTTTCTTATTTTGTACTTTCTAAATTATGTATTTTCCCAAAACAAAAATATTAAAATATCAATTCAAGGGGATTATATAGTGAACTAGTTAAATCAAAAACCATGCATGAAACACATACCAAAGTTCTATATCATTTGTATTTGCAAGAAAAAATTGGGATTTTGAAACTATATTGACAATATTGTATACATATTAAAAAAATTGGCTAACATCTAATTAATTAGTTATATGATTTCCTCGTTAAATATGGGAATACAAGATGCTAATTATTTTTCCTAAAGTCAAACTCCATGTGATTTTTATCTTGGTATACATATTTAATACATTTAGCCAATTCATGAGACATGCCCATATCAAGTATTTCCTCTATGCTTTCCCATGGATTTCCTAAAATACTAATCAATTCCATTTTTCTTGTGTAAGAGGAAACCCACTCCAACAAATTGAGCTCTACTAAAAATGTTTCTTAAATCCATGATGAGTGGTGGTCCCAAAGCAAATGTACATTTCCTAGAGAAATTGATTGGTCTTTCAAAATAAAACTTGGATACACCAACATGAACTGGAGAGACCCATCGGCATTTCTTCAAAAAGATGAGGGCACAACATGATTCAATAGACAAAATGAAATCTTCAAAGTTGGTTCAAAACAAGACGTTTCATAAGCCTTTTTAAGATAAACTACCCTTCTCTCTAGTTCTTGAATTTTTTTGAAGTCGATGGTACATGCTCGAAGACTCTAAGTCGATGACACAGAATAATAACAAGAATATCCTTTTTCACCAATTCATTGATGAATAATATTGAAGAGAAGAAAAAACAGTGTTAAAGTTTATAGTTGGCATGTAGAGAAGCCATAATTTCTTCAATTTATTAGAGGCTTGATCATCTTTTGGAAAGAAAAATGTTGAAACATAATTTGGAATGCTTTGAGAAAAATAAGGTGATCTTAACAAGATTTCTCATGAAAATCACTTTGATAATGTTACAAGTCATCAGACCTTCAAGCTCATGTTGATCCTCAATTAAGAACAACATCTTGATTAAAATTTTCATCTGGACTTGAAATATTGAAAATAGAGTGAGGTATATCAAAAGAAAAATCTTGTAAATTCCCTCTAAATTCTACGTCAGTCATCTTTCAGAGCACAGATTATTTGAGCTCCTTTCACATAAAATTTCATAAGTAATTTCATGGAAAGAATGAAAATTTATGGCTACAAATGAAGAATTTATAAGGAAATAAATTTGTGAGAAATTTATGTGAGGAATCATGGTGAAATTAATTGTAGGATCAATAAGTATGTTCGACATGAATAAAATAAAGAGAGAGTGAAATAAAATCTTACGTCCGTGGTAATTCCATTAATCTAATTAAGGTCTTGTATGAGTTAAACATTAAATTCAAATATCTTCCCATACATAATTCCTTTTATATGATATAATTTCCAAAAAGTGTAAAGAAAAATTAATTGAAGAAGAGATGTCAAGGGAAAACAGTTATGGCCAAAGCACATGAATGATTATGATGGGGTGAAAAAGATAGGAGGGTAGCTGACAAGTATAAATTGAACTGATTTTTTTCACGTCCACATCAACAAACAAAAAGGCAAAGAACTAACTCCCAAGAGGGATCTAACTGAAAATAGGATATTTTCAGTTTTAAAAGTGCATTCCCACTTTAATCAAATTTTCTTCTCATTAACGATGAGAATATTATCTTATAAATTTGGGGGTAAAAGCGGAGTAAAAATTTCACCAAGTATTGTATAAAGATGAGGTATTTTCCTCATACATGAAGAGAGGGTTTTTTTTTCTCTATGAAAAAGGTTGAAAAATAAATATTGTAATTCTGTATATTTCCATTGTGGAATACATATGGATTTTTTGTTTTAAAATATTTGAGACAAGGTGGTTGCAGTGTACAATCATTGACAAACATTGAGGTCATTTGATTTATCCCCCTTTTCAAGGAATTAAATTTTTAATTACATATGTATGGTTATGATTCTTATAATTATGTTATGAGCCTTGTATGTTAGAATATGATCAATGAATTATAATTTCTCTTTGCAATTTTGTGTTCATTATTTCGCATACAACACAATATATCACTCCTCATTTGTTTCGATTTGGTTAGTAAATCAATACTTTTTGGAAAGTATTTACTTTTGCAACACTCTTGTTGAGTGATTTTTGTTAGAATTTGAGTGTATCTTTTGTGTGTGATAGTAGGGGTAATGAACGTTTCATTAGAATGCTTGCATATGCTTTCATGTTAAGTATTTTTAAGATTGTGATGAAAATATTTTTATAATTATTGAGTATCAATGAACGCAAATATTTTTATAGGAATTTTTCATTTCTTGATCATATTTTTCTTATTTCCAAAGAACAATATGCCATCATGATAATAGTTTCTTCATATGTATAGGAAATCGATCATCATTTAATCCCCCTTATTTTCAAATTAAACCTATTGTACTAATTCCTATCCCATCATACCAATATCTTGATTTCCATATGTTACCATGTTGATTTGTCTTTAACTATCACTGAAGGTTCATTTTAGCCTTAGTTCAAAATACAATAGAAACTAAACTTAGTTGACACGTGTAATGCTGGTGCCTTAAGCATATGCAACATGTTTTGTGACAACTTGTGAGAGTAAGCGTTGTATTGATGGACATGTTTATCTCATATTGATACATAATTTGAAAAGTCAAGAGAAAAAAATAATTTATCTCCCCTCTCTGTTCGGAGTTACCCCACGGGTTCTCTCACCCTAGTTTAAAGTCAATACCAAAAGTAACAGGATGAGGCCATTCCCTCTTTATGTGCCCCTCAATCACCTCAAGTTCTGATCATCAAGAAATTTTTAGACCTCTCCTCATCTATAAATGATATATAACAAAAATTCTACCACTATCCAAGAGATTTTCATTCTTAGAGAATGTTTTCAAGCCCCGGGGGTGTAAAATTGGGGACCAACATCGTAAATGATTTTTGTAAGAAAGGTTGACCTAGATGAAGTATAAGACCTAAAAAGTGATTTGAATTTTAAAGTGTGGTTGGAATAAATATCAGTCAAAGACTATATAAAGAGGTCAATACCATATGGTATGGCCCTGACTACTATACGGACCTTGCCAAGAGTAGGGAATACGTCAAATGAAGTTTTGATTTAGTGAACTTATGTTTCTCCATAGATTTTATACATCATATTATGAAATTTTGTTGACATATAAATGTGTAAGGATAAATAATATAAGTAATGGACCTTAGAAAGTTATAATTAGGAATGGAGAAGAGACATTTTTCGAAAGCAAGAGTGCATAGTCAAATTAAGAGTTTTCAAATTGTAAATTACAAAATTTTATTGTCTATAGTCTCTTATGTATCTCTTTCAACCTTGGCTTCCTTATTCTACATGTGGCTAAGAATTTTATCTATTTAGGGTTCGACATCATACTCCTATTCACTAATCGTCCAAGTCACACAATGCTTCTCATGGATGTAGTCCACCTTTGTCTCCTTATTGGTTTTTTATGGCACATGATAATACTATGGAAACACTTGCATATGACCACTTTTCATGGGCACACTTGAGGCCTGTGCCTCTCATTTCTCCTACCTCCCCTTCACCTCCTCACCCCGTGAGGTATCTCTTGTGTTACCTATATCTTTGTACATAACTATATTCAATAATACAAAACATTTTTGTATAACCAAAAATATGAAACCAAGAACTATACACATAATTTTCATTGTTATAAATTTACATTGCATACGATGCTAGTCATTGTGGCTTAATTAATAATATATCTTTTCTAGTTTTTACACACATGTGTTCATGAGGTATATTAAGCTTGATAAAGGAAACACATAGTGCTACATGATATTAAGAGATACTATGGTTTTTACATTCTAATCTTGGGGGCATCTCTCCACACTATATAGGTGTTATTATTTCATTATAGTTCCTTTCTACTTCCTCATTAATATTGATTACATATATTGTGTACATGATTGGTATCAAACTAATAGGAATAATACACGTGTCTTGTTCAGTATTGACATATATTTATTAAGGTTATCTCTAATTAATTATTTATTTGATCACTATTTTTCATTACCACTTGCTACATCATGTTTTCTAGGTACTTGAGTTACTATTTAATCACTTAATTTTATGTAGCCTCGAGTTCCTTTCTTATGTTGTGAAAATTTAGGTGTCATATGATTGTTAATTTATGCCTTCTAATGTGGCATGAATTTTTTTGTATGTATGTTCAGTTCCTTTCTTGACTTGTGACATGATGAGTGTTACAGTTAATGGCTCTATACCTTTATATGACTCTACTCTAGATTTTCTTGTGTTTTCTCTCTTGATTACTAATTTTCTCTTTTGAAGTTCTAATACATCTATGCTTTTACTATTGTTACTATTTTTTTCTTTCACTATTACTAATTCTCTTTTTTGTGGTTGTTTTTCTCTTTGTGTGTAAAATTTTCCACCATTTACAACCCCCTTTTACAACCATAGGTTATCTAAGGCAAGTATCCTCTTTATCATTATACACTCTATTAAAAATTATCAAACATAAAATACATGGGAACACAAATGTTATTTCTTTCTATATGATCATATTGTTTTCACACATTAAAAGAGGGGGAATTAATTAGTGTATATTCTACACTTATAGGTAGAAACAAAAATTCAAACAAAATTTTTACCAGAAAATGTTCTCAAAAACAACTTCATACCTTCACTTTTTGTAGAAAATACAGAGGGTCAAAACCATACATAGGGGTTGAGACCGTACAAACAATATTGACCACACCATATATTTTTTCTCTAGGGAAAAAACACCATGTTTTTCTACATTTTTTTATTTTCCATCATGGACACAAGTTTTTTACATAATGTCAAAATCATATGACATATTTCAGATCAACTTGTAGGGGGCATGAAATATTTCACCCCTCTTCAGTACTCAGTTTTTGTTACAAAATAAAAGTTTAATAGGGCATGAGTCTCCTTATCTATTGATTTTTCAAAAGATTACATACTCTTACTCAGTGGTATGTTATATGGGAATAATATGGGGAGCTCATTCTATTTAAACTTTGTGTCTATATACTCATATATTAAGCTTAGATTGATATATAGCGGTGTAGTCCATAGGGTTATTGAAAGTATAAAATTAGATAATTTCTTTGTAGGTAGTCTTTCCTCTACTCATATTAAAGTGTAAGATATCAAATTTACTAAATAATTTCATATAAAATATTCTCCCTTCACAAGGTTCATTAGTACCTCTCTCTTATACTTTTTCTACCTTCCATTTGTTGTTAGGTTTCATACGCCCAATACTCTAGTCTCTCCTCTAAAACAATTGGGGACTGATTATCCCTAATACTTCAACATAATTTTAGTAACAACAATCAAAATATCCACTCAAACTGTAAGCAAGAAAAATGAATCTCTTCCCTTCACAAATAAAATGTGTGTACTGCTTTTCAATTTTTACAGATCATTATTTAAATTTATGCAAGGCCAAATTTAATAAATACTATTGAGTTATAGTTTAATTTAATAATATTTTATTTAACTATAATTAATATTAACCATATTACTGAGATAAATCACATAAATATCATAAACATATAAGATACAACATGTATCGGGAAGAAAATGCAAGTAATGAGAGAATGAAAGTGACTTAGGTGATAACTCACTATCTATGTTAGATAGCATATGGAATAATGATGGAACATGTTGGATATAGGATGAATGTGATTTTTCTAGAGAAGAAGGATCTAGAAATCTACCGAATAGTAGTTCCTGGGAGGGGACAATACCACCCAGTGTTAATGTTTGTACTAGGTGATAGTGTCCTGGAAGTGAGTCAAGATTTGGTCTTTTTAGGGTTTGATCACATCATTTTCACTTCATTATGTGTCACTCAAAATTTGTAATAGGGTTTTTTTGTCA
Source organism: Taxus wallichiana var. yunnanensis (assembly GCA_018340775.1). Classification (NCBI taxonomy): domain Eukaryota; kingdom Viridiplantae; phylum Streptophyta; class Pinopsida; order Cupressales; family Taxaceae; genus Taxus; species Taxus wallichiana. The sequence goes on from CM031235.1 coordinate 568,880,063, forward strand.
CACTTATACCTAAAAAAAAAAAAACCATAGCTACCTTAACAAGGATCAAACACACATCATATTAAATAACAGATACATATGCTTGATTTAGATTGACCTCAATGATCACCCCACTAAGATTTTCACCGAGAACTACACAATATTTCAGACTCAATGTAGTTTTGGTGTGTCTCGTGATAGAATTTTATCCCTTGGAGCTAGTTTTTCTTGTTCCATTTACACCAAGATATTAGGTTGGAACTAATTTCCCCATAATATAATGTCTATGATGGAAATCATAATATTAAATTCTTATGCAATGGATAATGGAGCCCAAATGTAGTACTTGAGTGTTTCTTTTTTCCAAAGTAGTAGATAGAAATTAATAGCTCAATAGTCTAGTTTTCCTCTTACCCCTTAGAATACCAATTAATTCATGTATATAAATGATTCATTCACTTGAAATTCATCATTAACAATTTTAAAATCCAACCCAAAATGATAAGTAGAAGTTAAGAAAAGATAACAATTGATGTGACATTTTAAACATGAGAAAAGAGGGGAAAAAGGACAAAAGTTCCCAAAAGGGGACAATAGTTCCTAGGGGCCCATGTTCCTTATCTTTGGGTGCTAGTGTCCGAAGACATATAAAGATAAAAAGGAATTTTTGAGTTGGATAACACATTATGTAATGTCCAAAAGTAAAGGGATAATTCCAGAAAAGAAAAGGACAAAAGTATGAAAAGATAAAACAATGTCAATATAAAGCAGAAAACATGTTGTTAATGTCTAGTTTTATTTCTTATGAATCATGCATATAATGAAATAATAGATACATGATATAATAGTACTAAGTACATATTCGTGTCTATACTATTAATATGGACTACACTCTATATTTCAGGTTTCATTGTGGAGTGTGCCAACATCAACACATCTAGAAAAAAATATATAAGAAAAGAAAAAGTGTGCCTACACACTCATATATCTTCTCATTAAAGCATGCAATTTTCATTTCATACTTAAAGAGGGGGAAAGGGAGACATTCATATATGAAAATTTACCATTTTGACATTATTTATTGCAAGTGTGCTTCATGGCTATGAAAAACACCCATATCTTATCCCCACTCAATATATCTTGTCATATCTTTCTTAACTTGATTATTCCTACAAAGTGATCTATTAATAAATTCAAAATACAAGTCCATGAAATAAATTCTTAAGATATTACCATCATCGCATAAATTTCATATTTGATTCAACTTCTCCTTGTCCAAAACCATATAATTTGGTCAAGTTGTATATCTAGTCTTGGATGACCTATACTATCATGTAATGACACATTCTCCAACTTTATTTTTGATGTACTCGTATTTATTTATTTTTTAACCCATAGGTCCACCTTATCATTATTTTTTACCTTAGAAACATATACAAGTAAGTTAAAACTACCTCATTTACTCACCTAACAATCATATGCCATTATATTGACATACTCTCTTGCAACACTCACAAAAGGAAGTCAAGACTCCCTAAATATTCCTAAATATCATGCAAGTAGATAAGGGAAAACACTAATAAGCTTTGAAGTACTCAATTACCTCAAATATTTTATGTTTCATCACATCAAAAACACAAATTTTCCTATTTCCAAGTCTTAACAAGAAAAAAATCCAATCAAGCATGATTGAAGGGGTTCAAGTTGTGAAAATAGATGCATCCATATAGATATCACATATTAGGTGGAGAAATATGAGTGTATTAAGGAATATTTAGAATAGTACCAACTTATGTGGTGCACGATGTATACCAAAACCAAAAAACTAGTCTTCTCGTAAGGTCTTCTACCCATGGTTATGGGTTTGGAATGATTATGCCAATTACATATAATATTGAGGCTGTATGCGACAATTAGGGTTTGAAAATGAAGAGTAAGTATAGGTCATCAAATTTTCCAAAATAACACACATACTATCTTGAAAAAAATTTAAGTCAAATTCTCAGAACTTTTTGTTTGAAAATCCTTAAAACAAGGAAACTCAATGTTCAATGGAAATATAGAACATAGTGTTTCAAGGATTTTAAAGTTGTGGAACAAGGGAACATAGTCACGAGGAAATATTTTATGAGACAAAGGGAAAAGGGTATGTGGAATTGTATAGAGTGATTAACGAATAGGGGTGATAAAAATTACTTCATGGTACAAGTCACACAAGGTTTAGAACAACCACACAAAAATAAAATCCACCTATCAAAGGAAACCCACGAATAAATTTCAAAAGACCTTATGACATTATAAGGGAAAAGAACATGAATGTTAGAAAATTTGATAACATGAGAAAATAAACAAATCCTTGGAGAAAATAGTTCACAATAAAAGGAAAATGATATGAAACATAGTAGACTATGTGAAATCAAGTATAATATGCAAGACATACACCGAAGGTTGCAGGTGGTGGAAAGAGTTAAGGAATCAGATTTCATTCACGGATAAATGAGGAGGTAAAAACAAGGACATGGGTAACCATGAGAATTCCATAAAGGATAGAAATCCATGGAAGGCATGATCAAGGTGGAAGAACATCAGAAGTCCTTAAAGCACAAGTAAAGCCATGCCTAGCTACAACTAGGTGCACAACCATTCCACCAACCATAATTAAATATTGAATGACACCATCCTCCTACATTCATGATATTATGGAATGTGACGGGAGACATGTTAGGTGTTCATATCTATGCTACTGAAATCAATAGTGATTAGTCCTTGGTAGTGGAATGTGGTTATCTTCACTCATTGATGGATGAAATTTGTTCCTTATCCTCTTCTCTATAAAATTCTATAAATGTAACTATTTCACCTATAAGTTAAATATTTCTAGAATGAAACAGATAGAAGGTAAGTGGTTAAGGAGGAATACATGTGAAGCGAAGGTGGAAAGTAGAATGTATGTGTTTTGATGTTATCCAAGCTAATTGTAGAGAACTCATTTTTGTCTAGGAAGGACTTCCTACAAATAAAAAACAAGACCACAAAAGAGCATTAAATATCATATGACAGTGGACTTCCTAGTGGATGCTAGATATAGGAATCATGATTCTTCCTAGAGAGGCTATTAATCCAATTTTAATTTAACATAAATAGGAAATAAAAATAAAAAGGCCTATTGTACGCAATGATTTAGGTTTCTCAACACAAAAAAATATAATAGATTTAATGTTTAATATGAAATGTATCACTAAGTCTAATGAAACAAAAGGTTTTTTCAGGCTCGTAAGGTTTCTCGATGTCTAGTCTTTTTGTGTAAATGTGTAATAGGAAATTGACAATTTTCAAGCACAACAACTATACCCCTATGCCAAAATTTTCAAGTCTATCACTCCAAGACACCCCGGCTCTTTCCAGTAAGTCTAAATGACCTCTTAAATAATGTTATACCATTCCCCTAGGTGATTTAGGAAAGTTCATTCATTCCCCTAGGTGATTTTAGGAGTTCATTTGCAAAGCTATAGGTAGTTGTGGGAAGGGCTATCACTGGCCTTCCTAGAGCTGGAGCAACCTCACAGAGAAAAGAATAAGAGCCTAAGTGGATATGGAGGTGATCCAAAGGTCTTGGGACATCATGGAGATGGTTCAGGAAGATTTTGGAAGGTCTTACGAAGTTGGGGTAGTTTCTCCAGAATTAGGGTTCATAGGCATAGTTAGTGCACTAGGCCAAAACAATCGATGAGCTTTGAAAGGTAATTCTAGGAGCTCCAAATGGAGTTAGGAGTAAAACAAAAAATAAGGAAATATAATTCTAAGCCCTAAATTATGGATAAATCATATTTTTCACAACACCTGGCGCATAGGGTTTTCGGTAGTTTTTCTCAGCACATGTAGAGTACCAAATCACATTTTCGATTTTTTATGAATCAAATAGATGAAAAAGAAATTAAAACCCCACCATTGGATTCAAAATTCCATTTCCATTTAGGATCATGTAAAATTTCACCACAAAATTCCACCAGAGATCAAGTTATCATCGTTCCAAGTTACCCTCTCAAAGGCAGTTAAGGAGTTAGTCAATTTTTAAGAGGACACGTGTCGGCACCAAGATCCTAGCAAGATTTCATGTCCCTGACGTCCCTAAGGTTAGGTACAAAACCTTGGAAAAATTCTCCCAATCCCCATGTGACCTCTGGGACCCTCATGTGACCTCCATACTTGATAGTTCAACCCTAGGTGTATTTTTGGAGCATCTGTTCCTCGCCATTGGATCAAACGCCACATGTCAGCTCCAGACCAAAATGGAATTTGATGTCCCCCATTTCCTAAGTTCAGGAACAAAAATCATGGAAAAATTTCCCATACCCTATGGGGAGTCTTTTTGTCACCCATGTGACCCGCTTCCAGCCCCTCAATGCTTTAAAGCTGATTTTGGAGCACTCATTCCCTATCGTCGGATCGCCACCACATGTCGCCATCTTTCTCATCATGGAAATTGATGTCCCTCATGTCCTTAAGGTTAGGGACATCAAGGAAAAAAATTGCGCCCAACTCCAACTCAAAAATTTGAAAAAATTCTAATTGTTGGTTGTTTCTTGTTGTTTCTCACTGCTAGAGGAAAAGTTGCAGAGAACACCTCACTCCACCATTTCCAAATATTGAACCAGCTCCATCACAAAAAATTATCCTTCACTCCATGATGGCACATAGGTATCATAATAATAATTCATTGAGATAATAAAAATAAATGGAGAACCGAGAAGAAGAACAAAGTGGAAATCCACATTGCCATAAAACAAAGATTTGAAGATATCTTGCAAACTGGTGCATGATTGAAAAATCGTCTATTGTTGAGTTATTATTTCTTGAAGGCCATTAAAAAATCATATTCAAACATCCAATTTTCATCAATTAATTCTCATAGTGAATAAATTTCACTTCCTACTTCACGAAGAACAAAGTTTAATTTCCTATCAAACCGGTCATTAGATTGAAGTAAAATTTTGCATGAAGCACCAGAAGAAAAAACCTATCGCAATGGAATTTATTTCATCACGAACGGAGACAAAAAATAGACCTAAAAATTCAAGCTCCATTAATGGCCACCATGACACAATAGTGGAAAAAATCAGTGAGCTACCTCTTCACTTCTCAGGGTTCCAGTGGGTAAAATCGCACGAAAATTGGAGGGAATGATCGTTGAAAATATAGTTTCACGTGAACTAGTTTTTGCACCATGAAGCCCCCATTTTTAGTGATATGAAGGAATAATTTTTCATCATAGATCTTCCTTTTCACATGAAGAACATATGTGAAAAATGAATTGAGATACCTCTTCAACTCTCAAGGTTCCAATGGGCGAAATCGCGTGAAAATTGGAGGGGATGATCATTGAAAAATCTAGTTTCACGTGAACTAGTTTTTATGCCATGAAGCCCCTATTTTTAGGGATATGGAGGGATTTTTTTCATTATTCTTCTCATTCCATGAAAATATCATTTTCCCACTTGTTCAGATGGAGTTACTCAAACGCGGAGCGTGGAACCCCGAAATAAAACCCAAAAGTTTCAAGACTTGTTTTGTCGCATCCTGACATCCACGGTGCACTTACTAAAAATAGCATGCCTTCCTACATAGGGGTATGTTACTTTAGGTAATCCACCATTTGAAGAGGATACAAATAAGGTGGTAAACATAGAGGGATCATCACAAGTAAGGTCATCAAAAAGGTCATCTCGGCTCGTAATTCACACTTACTAAAAATAGTAAGTTACACTCAAAGAGCAGTTTTGGCACAATGGGACATACAAGGATAATCATTCAAGGGGACATCATTGTTCAAGATCATTCTAGTCATTTTTCATAGGGAATTTGAGATCCATCTTAGTTCATTCAACTTGGTAAGTGTTCGTGAGCTAATTGGAAGGATTTTCATAGTGTGCAAGGAGTTCAAAGATTCAGAGTTTCACTACATTTGGATATTTCCATCGACGAGGATCAATGGACTTCATTGGGAATGACATATCCTCTTCTTCTTCTCTCTCTCTTTCTCTCTCCTCTTCCCCCAACTTTCTCTCACTTTCAAATGTTCTAATTCTTCATTGGGGTTTTCACTTTTTGATATGCCTTTAAGTCACTTAGAAGTGACTTTAGAAACATAATGTAAATTAAGTCACCTTGATTTTATAAAAGGGACTTAAATATTTTGTAGGGATGTGAATAGTCTAAATTTAGAAATAAGGCATATGGGAGGTCATGAGGAAGTTGAGGAATCATGTCTATTCTATAAATTGTAAATCCATTCCCATTTTAGAGTGTTGGCAATTGATCTTGTAAACTCAAGAGTGCATTGTACTTAGAGAAAGCAAAGGAGATAGCCATTTTATTTTACTTTCACCCACTCTCAAATTTCTTTCATTCCCACATTATACATAACTTCTGTTTAAGCATCAATACAAGAAGAAGGATTTTTTAGCCTCTTTGATGAGGATATTTTAGAAACTTTGAGTTCACAATCTTATCTCCTCTTGTTACCATTTACAGGGTTGTTTCTTCTCATAAATGCATGTGATGTAATTTCCAACTAGTGTAATGCAAGTTTCAAATTTTCTACTTGCAACATTAGTTTCTCTTATCTAATATTCTCACTCCCTTTCCTTCTCTCCTAGAAAATTATTCTCTTGTAGGTATCTACAAGTTTTACCACAGGGTCATTGGAGTGTCCCTATTGGATCCCCGGTTGAAAGGCCACCACAAAAATCCACCTTTTCATGCACATGCATATACGGAATCTGCACCGGTTAAGTAGAGGCACTTAAACTCCCAGAGCGTTGGCAAGAAATCCACAAGTTTGTCCACCTAAAAATTTTCTCGCCAATAGTTTTTGGTGCCCACCATGGGGCACTAGCAACTTCGCACCCAATATATGACCACAAGGTCTGAAAATTCAAAAAAATCAAATATTGAAAAAAATTTAAAAAAATAGTTCATGAAATTTTGTTGCCGAAAGATACACTGCTGATTTCTACATGTGACTTTTCACATTCCACAGTGTCCTTTCATGTTCCCACTACAAAATTTTCCAAAATCAGGTGAAGGAAGATACACCAGGTTGAGCAAGTCGAGAGGTGTTGTTGATTCCAATTTTGAGGCTTTGCAAAATCAGAAAGAATGAATTAGAGATAATCCATACTTCTTCTCTCAAGCCTCCTCTCCATCCAAATCTTCAAATAGTTCACCTAGAAATCCTGTCAAGACTCCTATTGATACTCCCCCTTCAAATTCTCCCATTTTTCAACCACCATTGGTCATTGAGTTCCCAAAAGAAGAATAATTTGTAGAAGCAAGAGAATAACTATAAATGACAATGGAAGATGAAGAAGAAATACCTCAACCCATTGTTCCATGGGGAAGGAATATAGACCCTCTTGCTCTTGAACCCCTGTTATCTAATTTTATCCCTTGGGAAAATTAGACAAACAAGAACTTGCACACAGTAAAAATGGAGGAGTTGATTCAATCATGGAGACTTGCATTTTTGAGTTGGGAAAATAAAGTTAAAATGGGTTGAGCAAATTGTAAAGAATTTCGGGAAAATAAGAAGCTCTAAAGTCCAAAAAAATAGATTTTGAGGTGAAGAATTTGCAATTCAGAGATTTCAGAGAGTGAAAGGGATCAGCAAAGTCTGAAATCCACGAAGTCTTAAATTCCAAAATTTTAGAGTTTGAGTTTCGATATTTTGGAGGTTTCGGCGGCCAAATAGGAAAGAATGAGGAAAAGTTCTAAAACCTAAAACTTTGAAAGTCCGAATTTCAGGTTTTAGGGTTTTGGAGATCTCGGTGAGCACAAAGGTGGAAAAAAGGAAAAAAGTTCTGAAACTTGAAACCCTGAAACTCTGAAATTTTGGACTTTTTTTTGTTTCGAGGTTCGAAGTTTTTGAAGTTTGGAGCCCCAGAACATAAAAAATGCATGGATATGTCCAAAATCTTGAATTTCGAAAGTCCAAAATTTCAGAATTTCAGGTTTCAAAGTTTTGGAACTCTCAAGTAAAGTTGGTGAATGAACAATGTTTCAATATTTGAAATGGGAATGTTTGAAATTCCAAATTTCAATATTTCAGAGGTTCCATGCATTTTGGACTCCAAAAAAGGAAGATCGCCAACCCACCATTTTTGCAGAATGACACCCCGACCTTCATATGGCCATAACTTTTGACTGGGATCTCAAATTTACTTAAAAAGGACTTTTTGGAAAAGCTCTTGGCATATTCTAATCAACTACAACTAGATATCTTAAAATTAGTGAGACTAAGTTATTCATAATAAAAATATAGTTCGTCATTTTAGAGGGCGTCTCAGGTTTCTCACCTACCAAAATAATGAAGTATGGGCTTCCTTTCTTGCCTAGCAAGGCATAGTACATGAAGGTATGGATTTTTTCATGGAACCCATCATTTTTAGGTGAATTAAATGCATTTTGGGTGGTTGAAGAAAGAATTTGAATTATTCTCATCTCCTTCTCTCATTCTTCCTATATATTTTAAGGAGGGGATTTTTATAAAGGTTTAACAATTTAGCTTTGCACCCTCCCTTCTTCTCCTGTCTGTAATTGATCTTGTGGAGTTCAAACCTCCCATTTTAACTGTAAATGTAATCTTTCCTCTTGGCCATTGTAATGCATTGTATCAATATTTTGAGAAAAAATATAATTATATGGATGATCTCAACCCTCTCTTGTGTTCATTGATTTCATTTGATCTCTCATTGCAATCTTAGTTATTTTGCATGGTGGTTGTATTACATTTTAATGGTTTGTGTTTAATGGAAAAGCATGTGTTCAACATTCCTTTTGGTGCATCACCTCTGTTATTTTAGGCTTAATTTCTTGTAATCTTCTTAACCATGTCCCCTTAGCAAGTTAGAGTATATTTTAAATAGTAGACCCTCTACAAATTAAGTGTGTGTAGTAGAACATAGGAATAGGAACCAACCTTCATTCGGAGATATTTCTCAATTTTAAATTCCCATGTGTTGGGAAAAGATCCATGTTATGTAATCACACTGAGATTTTCAACCCATCGAGTTCCATACATTTAGGGGTGTTGTGATTACGCATCAACAACCCCCTCTTCATGATCTACCAACGGGTTCCCGTAAAAACTTTCCAAATTTCAAAGGTGATAACACACAACATCTCGAAGAACACATTGTTGCTTTCACAACATCATGTGGAATTCTTTGTCTAGCATGAAGACTTTTTGTGAGACTTCGTGGATTCCCTCCAAGAAAAAGAGGTAGAATAGTTCTACCTCCCCCGCCCCGCCCGATCCGTCACTAGTTGGGATGACTTCAAGACTTTCTTCAAAGAGAGATTTAAATCAATCAAGACTCGGGACCTCTTGATATCGATTGCCTCAAATGAAGAAAGGAGAAAATGAAACCATGAGAGACTTTGTGGCTTGTTTCAAATGGTTGCTTCACAGGATAGTTGAAGAGAATTCACCATCTCAAAACAATGTCAATATATTCTTCATCAAGGCTCAATAATCGAAGTAGGGTTTTGTTGTGAAGATCCCAACCAAGGAAAATTGTCGAAGCACAAATACTGGCCACTAAACTTGATGATGATCTTATCCTATCTGGAAAGATCAAGAATCCCTCAAAGGGTAAAGCTCAACATCCTAGAGATGAGAAAACCAATCCATCACTGCAAAAGTTGGTGAATGATATGGCATATTTGAAGAGGGAATTATTTGAATGAGTATCTTCTCAAATAATCAACACAAATAAAATTTCAAGGGCACCCCAAAGGCTAGCCTTGGAGGCCCCACCCGTGAACGTAAATTGCAAATTTTAAGAAAGTGAAGAAGAGCTTGAACGGGAAATTGAAGGTGGAAAATTCCTAGAGATTGATGAACTTGAGAATGATAGACAAATCAAATTTTGTGAGTATTCCAAAGGTGATGAATAAGACTAAGAAGATGTACCTAGTTTCGCATGTGTGGTATTCACTCATTCTTAGTCCAAGAAAAGAGTATCTCCCTCATCTATTGCAAAATAAAAGAAGGTTGATGCTCCTCCTGTGGTGACTCCACAAAATAAAATAATCATTCAAGGATCCCCACTTCCATCTTCCATGAAGTTTGCATTGTTAGATCTTGATCCCGTAGAAAATAAGAAGGCTCCCGCAATCTCAAGGAAGTCTTTCGATGTCTCTTCCAAGTCTAAACCCAAATCTACTCATACAAATTATAATACCCTAAAATTTCCTAGTGTACCTTTCAAAATACCCTCTATTCCCCAAAAATTGATTCCTTATTCCAAACATGTCCTAAATCCAAAAGTAGTCCCTTTACCCCCTTATCTCGCATCTGTTCCCTTTGACTTCATAGAATATGCAAACAAAGCCATAGTGCAAATTACAGCCCGAATATTTGCGGACTCATCTGGACAATTTAATAGGTTCATCTCGATACATTAGGAGTGGTATTCTAACACCCAATTTTGTAACTTATAGTTCCAAAGGCATTCTACCAAACTCGCCTACAGCTCCCTCACAAAACCTACTTTCTCTAAGTGCATAAAAGACTGATAAAGTTGAACCTTTCTACATCTCCCTTCTTGTTGGAATATATATCTTGAAAAATTACATAATAGATTTTGGTGCCTCAAATAACATGATGTGTTTGAAGGTCATCAAGGCTCTTAAACTTACCATGACTCCACCTAGTGGATCTTGTTACTCTTTGGAGTCAAAATAGGTCTTACTTGTAGGGAAGGTCGAAGGTGCACAGGTGACTCTCCTCAAATTTATAGACAAGAAAGTTTTAGAAATCATTTTTGTAGTAGATGTCCCGACCTCATTCGGAATGTTGATTAGTAGAATTTTCTTCCTAGACTTGGGAGGGAAAATTTAGATGAATCGGTCATCTACAATCATACTAATAAAGGGAGACATGGAGAAATTACTTCCCGAGAAGAAGATGAGGTACATAGTAAGAAAGTCTTGAATCCCGGAAGCTAATATCTTGTATCAAGGTAGCCTGTAGATGAATCACTTGGTGGAAACCGAGGAGGAAGAGGATAGCCCCATCTTGATAGGTCTAGACATGCCTTCCTAGAGAGATTTGGAATTTGAATAAGCATTGAGGAGATTTGAGTTACAAGAGGGAAGCCTTGAATTTCCGGATGATGTAAACCATGAAGAAGAGGAAATGGTGCTTGGTGATTTTCAAGAAGAAAAATCAGCATATGTGTGTATCTATGATGAGGAGATATTCTCATTCCCATTTGAAGACAAAGACTCCCTAGATCATGTCACCCGGGGAGGAGACTAAGCTAGTCTGCATGCAATGAGCCCTCGAGAAATGGGAAATAACTATATTTACAAGGACTACTAAGAGCCACGGAAGAAACAGAAGACCATGAAATCAGTCTTGAACTTTTAATGTAAGCCATGAATATTGAATACAAGTGTGAAACTAACTTAGAAACCTCAACCAGTGTGAAGATGGACTATGTTGAAATAAATCTAGATGAGAAATATGATGTCCCTCTCGAGCCAATGGTTGGTGGATATGGTGATGAAATGGAGATATTTTCTTTCCCATTTGTAGAAGAATATTCTCTCCATGATGAAGAAATAGAAGCAATAAGTTTTGAGGCCTTTGAAGCTAAAGCCCCTATGGACAAAGGAGTGATAAAATGCAGCGATTCCCAAGATGATGAGGTAATCCCTCTAGATAGTTTCCTTGAGATGAAAAATAAATATTCTTCAAAGGCATACAAAGAGGAGCTGCAGGAAATGACGAAGCATAACTTTGTGCAAGAAATCTTGGATGTAGTAGAAGTTGTGGAAGACCCCAAGCTGATTCTTGATCTCTTCACTCGTGCCATGGACATACAAGACAAGTATGAGGTCGCATCCAATCCTTCAGTAGTACTCAAGCACTTCACAGTGGAGTAAAGGAAAAGGATAAGTTTGAGGTTTCTCATGGAAAAGAGGTCAATGAGCATAGACCTAGGAAAGAAAAGAATCTAGAATGTTCAAGAAATTTGAACGAAAAGCATCCCTGGGGCAGCGATAGTGTGCTCAACAAAGAATCATCTATGTGGATAAACACAGAATGTAACTAGCACTATGAAACCAATTTCAAAGAGGATGAAGGCAATGGAATTTCCAAGCAAGGACCTGAGCATCAAGAATCTCACATGGACTCACTCCTACCAAGTACATAGATAATTGTGAAAGCACCTAGCTTTCATAAGTAGCTGAGGAGGGGAGGGTATTTGCTAGAACCCGTCATGCTTGCAGAACATCATCATTTGGTGTTATGGTAACTTTTTAGAAATTAAAAGTGCTTTAACGAAAGAGGGTTTTCCCGACCTTATATCATAGGTTATTTCTAGGGCTCTCTCTGTGGATAAGGAACTGGTCAATATGTTGTAATTTGGGATTTCCCATGGTCAATATGTTGTACATTGAGATTCTAGGAAATCACATGCCATGTATTCACTACACTCAGTCCATGTCATGTCCCCAAGCTAGAGCCGGTTGTTGTCATCCAAATGTGCAACAAGGAAATTGAAAATTTTCAATTCTATCACTCCAAGACACCCTAGACATTTCCAGTAAGTCCAAATGACCTCTCAAATAATGTTATACCATTCCCCTAGGTGATTTAGGAAAGTCCATTTATTCCCCCTAGGTGATTTTAGGAGTTCAAAGCTACATGATGCTATGGGAAGGGCAATCACTAGCCTTCCTAGAGCAGCAAAGAACCTCACGAAGCAGATCGAGAAGATCCTAAGTGGATTTGGAGGTGATCCAAAGGTCTTCAAACATCATGGAGATGATTGATTAATGTTTTGTAAGGCCTTAGAGAAGTTGGGGCAGTTTTGCGATAATTAGAGTTTAGAGGCCTAGTCGATTGCAGAGGCCAAACAATCGTTGAGATTTAGAAGGTGATTCGGAAGCTCAAAATGGAGTTAGGAGTAAAAATTAATCACTGAAAATATTATTCCAATCCCTACATTATGGTGAAATCATATTTTTCACAACACCTTAGCACATTGGGTTTTCAAACAGTTTTTCTCAAGCACAGGTGGAGTACCAAATCACATTTCCAATTTTTCAAGAATCAAATAGATGAATAAATACATTATAACCCCACCATTAGATTAAAACTTCCATTTCCATTCAGGATCATATAAAATTTCACCAAGAAATTCCACTGGGAGCTCAAGTTATCATCATTCCAAGTTTCCCTCTCAAAGGCAGTTTAGGAGTTAGTCAATTTTCGAGAGGACACGTGTCAGCACCAGGATCCTAGTAGGATTTCATGTCCCTGATGTCCCTAAGGTCAGGTACACCAACCTTGGAAAAATTCACCCAAGCCCCATGTGACCTCTGGGACCCTCATGTGACCTTCAGACTTGACAGTTTAGCCCCCAGGTGCATTTTTGGAGCATCCATTCCCTGTCGTTGGATCAAGCGCCACATGTCAACTCCAGGACCACCATGGAATTTGATGTCCCCCATTTCCCTAAGGTCAAGGACATCAAGCATGGAAAAATTTCCCAGCCCCTATGGGGATTATTTTGGTCACCCATGTGACCCACTTCCAACCACTTAGTGCTTTAAAGCTGATTTTGGAGCACTCATTCCATGTCATTGAATCGCCGCCACATGTCTCCGTCTTGCTCATCTTGGAAATTTATGTCCCTCATGTTCTTAAGGTTAGGGAAATCAGGGACAAAAAAATTTCCCAACTCCAACTCAAAATTTTGAAATTTTTTCTAATTATTTGTTGCTTCTTGTTGTTTCTTGTTGCTTCTCACTACCAGAGGAAAACTTGCAGAGAACACCTCACTCCACCATTGCCAAAGCTTGAACCAGATCCATCACAGAAAATTATCCTTCACTCCATGATGGCACATAGGTCTCAGAAGAATAATTCATCGAGATAAGAAAAATAAATGGAGAACCGAGAAGAAGAATAATGGAAATCTTCATTGTCATAAAATAAAGATTTAAAGATATCTTACAAACCAGTGCACGAATTGACAAACCATCTATTGTTGAGTTATTCTCTCTTGAAGGCCATTAAAAAATCATATTCAAACCTCCAATTTTTATAAAGGAATTATCATAGTGGATACATTTAAATTTTGGCTCCATGAAGAACAAAGTTCAATTTCCTATCAAACCGGTTGTCAAATTGAAGTAAAATTTCACAAGAAGCACCAGAAGCAAAAACCTTTCACAAAGGAATTTATTTCATCATGAACAGATACAAAACCCTTACCTAAAAATTTTAGGCTCCATTAATTTCCCCCATGACACAGTAGTGGAAAAAATCAGTGAGCTACCTCTCCACTTCTCAGGGTTCTAGTGGGCAAAATCACGCAAAATTGGAGGGAATGGTCGTTCAAAATCTAGTTTCACGTGAACTGGTTTTTACGCCATGAAGCCCCTATTTTTTAGAGATATGGAAGAATTATTTTTCATAATATTTATTCCCTATCACATAAAGAACATCTGTGAAAAAAGCAGCGAGCTACCTCTTTAACTCTCAAGGCTCTAATGGGCGAAATCGTGTGAAAATTAGAGGGGATGATTGTTGAAAAATCTAGTTTTACGTGAACTAGTTTTTGCACCATGAAGCCCCTATTTTTTAGGGATATGGAGGGATGATTTTTTTCAATATTCTTCTCACTCTATAAAAATTCATTTTCCCACTTTTTTAGATGAAGGAGTTACTCAAACACAGAGCGTGGAACCCCAAAATAAAACCCAAAAGTTTCAAGACTTGTTTTGTCACATCCTGACATCCGCGGTGCACTTACTAAAAATAGCATGCCTTCCTACATAGGGGTATGTTACTTTAGGTAATCCACCATTTGAAGAGGATATGAAGAAGGTGGTAAACACAAAGGGATAATCGCAGGCAAGGTCATCAAAAAGGTCATCTCTGCTCCCAATTCAAACTTACTAAAAATAGTAAGTTACACTCAAAGATCAGTTTTAGCACAATGGGACATACAATAATAATCATTCGGGGGGCATCATTATTCATTATCATTCTAGCTATTTTTCACGGGGCATTCGATATCCATCTTATTTCATTCAACTTGGCGAGCATTCGTGAGCTAGTTAGGAGTTTCATAGTGTGTAACGATTTCAAAGATTCAATTTCACTTCATTTGGAGCTTTCCATCAATGAGGATCAACAAAACTCATCAGGAACGACATCTCCTCTTCCCCCAACTTTCTCTCACTTTCAAATGTTCTAATTCTTCATTGGGGTTTTTTTTTTGATATGCCTTTAAGTCAATTAGAAGTGACTTTAGAAACATAATGTAAATTAAGTCGCCTTGATTTTATAAAAGGGACTTAAATATTTTGTAGGAATATGAATAGTCTAAAGTTAGAAATAAGGCATATGGAAGGTCATGAGGAAGATGAGGAGTCATGTATATTCTATAAATTATAAAGCCATTCCCATTTTAGAGTGTTGGCAATTGATCTTGTAAACTCAAGAGTTCATTGTACTTAGAGAAATCAAAGGAGATAGATATTTTCTTATACTTTCCCCACTCTCAAATTTCTTCCATTCCCACATTATGTACAACTTATGTTTAAGCATCAATACAAGAAGAAGGATTTTGTAGCCTCTTCAATGAGGATATTTTAGAAGCTTTGAGTTCGTAATCTTAACTCGTCTTGTTTCCATTTGCAAAGTTTTTTCTTCTCATAAATACATGTGATGTAATTTCTAACTAGTGTAATGCAAGTCTCTAATTTCCTACTTACAACATTAGTTTCTCTTGTCTAATATTCTCACTCCATTTCCCGCTCTCTAGCAAATTATTCTCCTGCAGTATCTCGCAAGCTTTACCAAAAGGTTAGTGGAGTGTCCCTATTGGATCCCTGGTCAAAAGGCCACCATAGAAATCCACCTTTTCATGTGCATACATATACGGTAGCTACACCGGTTAAGTAGAGGGACTTAGATTCCTAGAGTGTTGGAAAGAAATCCACAAGTTTGTCCACCTAAAAATTTTATCACCAACATCGGTAAAGGTATGAGATTGATTAGGTGAGGTCTGTGTTGGTTTTGGTTGAATAGAAGGATTTCTCTTCGAGGGTGTAAAATAACATAGAAACCAGTATTGGTTGGGTGACCGATGCTATTATAGGGCTAAAAATGATGGCGGTAACGTAAACTGACATTGGTAGGAAAAATGGGTGATAAATTAATAAAAATGGATCTTAAGCCCCTCTATTATTGTACAGATAGTGAGGAAGGTGTGGTTAGGCTTGTAATATGGCTAAGAAGACTCAAGAATGCAAAGGAAGAGGTTAAGAAAGGTGGAAATACTTGAAATGGTTGGGTAGGTGGATTGGTGGGAAGATGGAGATATCCAAGTAATAGAAGAAATGAAAATATTGAAAGAAGTAAAATATCTACAGTAAAGTAAGCACAGATGATGAAAACCATGTTACTTACTTGTTGCTATGAATATCTCATGAATGAAGGTGGTTGGTGGTTGATAGGCAAGGTGATGGTTGGTTCAGTGCCACGGTAGTGCAACCTATGTGTGGATACTCTAACACTCTGGAAGAGAACCTATTGCTTTTGTTGCACTCTAGTGGTGTGTTGTTGTCATTTGGATGCAGGAATGGCTTTGAGACTCACACTTGATTACAATAGAATTCCCAAAACTGAATGACCAACCCATGTAAAGAGTTGTAAAATTTTATATAAAGGAACCGATGGCGGTTTAGGTGACCAACGTCGGCCAAGGATAAACCGGCATCGGTTAGGGTGAATTAGTCAAAGTTACAAAAATAGCCTGATCTTTACTATGTTTGGCATGATCTTGATTACTAATTAGGGACTCAAGTTAGGGTTGGCACTTAGATAAGTGGAAGTGTTTTTGGATAAGGAATAAGACTTTAATTTTAGGATTTGAAAGAGTCTTAATTGTTTAAGATAAGTAGAGACTCGATCTTAGTTAATTAATAGGCTAGGAATATGTCCATGGTGAGGTGTCTAGGTAATGTGGATTGGTGCGGTGTAAATTAAATTTATTAAATTAATTTAGTTAATTAATAATGTGGGGATGAACATTAATTCAATTTTTGTCACGTACCTTGTATTGATAAGTGATCGACAAAAACATGAAGTTGTTGTCTCCGGTATGGTGAAGATTAGGTTTCCCCAAGTATGGGTGGAGGTGATCCCCCTCAAACTAGGATCTGATGAGGTAATAGATGGAGGCTAGTGAGTGGTTTGATAAATGTGTAAGTGATGAAAACAAGGGTAGGTTAGTTTTAGGTAAGGGTGAGTTTGGTTTTGGTAATAAGGAGTGTCAGTTTAATGCACGCACACGTATAAAATGTGATATGGTACCAAGTTGAAGAGCTTGCAAACTCTACTTTGTCAAAGGTTGATAGGTTTATCCAAACAAGGTTGAAGTGGTTCAAGTATCCAAGGTATAGGATACGGTCTTGAAACATAACGAAGTAAGGTGAAAAAATAGGAAATAGGTTTATTACAAGGCACTAAAGGTTAGGTCAGGATAAAAAACATGACATTAGGTAAGGTAAGGTCATTAGGTTAAACAACATGAGTAGCATCATCGCAAGGTATAGCTAGTAAGAGAATTTGAGTGTCATAATGGGTGAGGTTATTTGGGTGATTTTGGAAAGGTTGTAGGTAAGGCCACGTTAGGGGAGAAAACATGCCCAAATTGATTGTGAGGTTGGGTTGCAGGTAATAAGGTCATTAGGTTGAGTGGTAAGGTTGGGTTCAAACTTGGGTAAGGTGAAAAGGGTTTCAGGAAATTGAATGTGGAGATAAATAGGTGTAGGGACTCAAATAGGCTAACTAATACCAATTAGGGAAAAATCGATGTCGGTCAAGACTAACTAACCATATTACAAGAGGGGCACATGACCCATACTAGTCAAGTAAAACCAACCACAATCGATCGGGGTTTGGTAAAAATTAAAAATCCATATGTTACGGATTCATTTTAACCCTTTCCACTTATAGAAAATGACAGAGTGAAAATATTTTAGCATTTTCCATGGAGAAAAGGATGAGGCATTATACCAAGATGAGTTGGAGGTATCTGAGTGGCTAGAGGAGCTAGGTAGATGGGTCCATGAGATCATTTAGAGTGATTTGATTAGCCAGAGGACCTGAGATTTCAATTAGAGGCATGGTTTCACCGGAGGAGGCATTGGAGGTCCATTAGTTCAAAGATCAAAGGTTCCAGTGAGGAGGGGATAGTGTGTTGAGGTATAAATTAATCCATATTGTGCGTTGTTATATTATGGAAACTAGGTGAGTTAGGCATGGTTGAGTCTAGGTCATTTAGGCATGGTTGAGTTAGGTGTAGGCATGGTTGAGTCAGGTATAGGCATGGTGGAGTCAGGTGTAGGCATGGTTGAGTCTAGGTGTAGGCATGATGGAGTTTGAAAATTTCCAAGTTACTGATTTTATGGAAATGATGTGTTGTAAGTATGTTGTGTTTAAATTTCCAAGTAATTGATATCATGGAAATGTTAAATGATTGATGTATGATATGGTTGAGGTTATAAAATGGTAGGTATGATGAAATAATGTATGTTTTTGTGATATATTAATCTCCAAGTTATTGTGTAAATGGAAACTAACTAGGTTAGAATGTGAATGTATAACCTCGAAGGGTCCCATACCCTAGGAGTACTACCTACATAGCCCCGACGAAAAGGGGCCTCAAGATGATGTAGTTCTCACATAAGCTAGGGAAGAATATGATGGGGTAGATGAATGGGTTGGTAGGTTTTAGGCATGATTGAGTCTAGGTATTTGAGGCATGGTTGAGTGTAGGTTATTTTAGGCATGGTTGAGTTTAGGTTGAATAGGCATGGTTGAAGGAGAAGAAATCCTATAATGTAGGTGTTAAAGGTCTAGTCCTGCATGGTAGAATAAATAAGTAAGAAAATAGGTGAATAGTAAAAGAGGAAAAATTTTCCATAAGTGTCAAGGACCATAATGATCATATCGAGGATGGGTTTATGAACTTAAAACCCCTAAAGGTAGTGCATGATTGATTATTCTAAGGGTGAAATAATTTACATGATCACGAAGTGTCGCATGTGTGCCACGTCCCTTGAGTAGGTAGAAGAATAGAAAATAAGGAAGGTGGAGTGGAGCGGTGTATTTAGCGTAACCTTGTTGTGAGACAACATGCCTCTTCTGCAAGATACCCAATACCAAAATAGGCAAGTCCATAACAAAAAAGTTGTATTTTTCTTTTTTTTTTCTTTTTGATTTTGTTTGATAGATCGATCGATGTAAGAATTATAAGTGGGATGAATATAATGACTCCTTGAGGTCTTCGTGAAGTTGATCGATCCGGGAAGCTTACAAAAATTTATTTTTATTTTACAAAAATAGTCTTCTTTTTTATAGACTATGTACATCATGGTTAGCTTTTTATATCTATCCTTTGAGGGAGAAATATATTTATAGCAGAAAGATAGAAATATATATATATCCTTTTGAGGGATTCATCTATTTTCCATAATTTGACTCAATGACTTGAATTTTAAAATCCCATATATTAATTTTGAATTTTTTTGGACTTTTAGGTCATGGACAAGTCTATAAAGGAGTATAGGATTATTTAATGAAGGAAAAACTATAGCACACAAAGGTTAACTATGAAAGAGAGGGTTTAAGTGACGAATGACCATGGGATTCCATCCTGAAAAGAATGAAAAGTATCAATGAGAATCATGATATGAGTAGAGCCATGGTACTCATATTTAAGATAAGATGGAAAGGTGACAGATATTCACATGATTCTTGTTTATTCATTGGTCCTTAAAAGAGGTATATGAAAGGAATGGGTACTTAATGGATGAGTGTGTAATCAATAAAAGGTGATATAGTACTTGATTCAACTATAGAATGGTCAAAGATGTAAGGAATTGAGGGGATCAGGTTCAAGTTTATGTTTGAGAAAAGATAAATGATAAGAACTTGATCCATAAGCTTGAGTGACAATGTAGGGTCCAAGGCAATTAGGAGAAAACTTTCCCCGTTTACTCTTTTCTGCTTTTGTTACATGTTGATTTTCCTTCAGGAAAATATCATCGACCTTTATGGTTCATTCTTGACATGTTTATCATAGGCACATTTGATACATTTTTTGTAGATTTTAAGGTGATCGAGAGTATTTAGACGACATTTGTCTAATAACACAAGTTGTGCCAAACGGTCTTGAAGAAAATCATCATCGTTGAGAATATCTTTAAGTGAGATACAAAGAGAAAAATAATTGACTTCGATAGCAAGATGCCTTTATCTTGTAAACCAAAGAGAAATGTGTGGCAACAATTGAGGTACAAATAATAGTGTAAAAATACCATAAGGTAAACAAAATGTGCATGTGCCAATCCTTACTAGTATTATCAACCACTTTCATAAGAATTTTTTTAGGCTTTTATTATTTGATTCATCTTGGCCATTTGTTTGAGGATAATAAGGTGGATAAAAATAGAGTTCAATGTCGAAGGCATCATAGAGTTTCTATAGGGTTTTGTTTTTGAATTGTTTTCCATTATTAGTGATGAGGTGGTGAGGAACACCAAAGTGAAAAATGATGTGATGGTTGATGAATTCATATAATTTCTTGTCTTTTGTAGAAATTAAAGGTACAAATTCGACCCATTTAGTGTAATATTTTTAGTGGTAATAATCCATTGATGATGTTGGGAAGAATGAGGGTTAATCTCTCCGACAAGATCCAAACCCCATTGAGAGAAAGGCCAAAGGTCTCGTGTGACCTGTAAGGTGTGACTAGGGGTGTGATGAAGATTAGCATGTTGCTGAAATTTCACATAACATTTGACATAGTCACAATCAGTCTTGGTTTAGGGTTTTCTAGTAATAGTCGAGGTGAAGGATGCACTTAGTGAAAATGAAGCCACTTAAATGACCTCCGTAAATCCCGTCGTGAACTTCCTTGATGGTGTATGGGATTTCAAAACTTGTAAGGCATCGTAAGAGGATATTGTTAAAGGAAAATTTATAGACAAGACCACCCATGATGACATAGTGAGAGATACTTTTGAGGAAGGCTCGTTATCCATTGCTAGTAAGATCTAGAGGTAAAATTGAAAGGGAATGATAGTCAACAAATTGCTTATACTAAAGGTCACATGAGTCAGTTTTAATGTTTCCTAGAAATTTAACATCTCATAATAGATAAGAAGGTGATTGCAACCTTTGTATTGTGACAAATATTTTTTATTCAAAGGACGAAGAGGGTATTTGAGAAGCGAGACAAACCATGGTGTCCAAGAATCATTAGTGGAACGTTGGGTGGTTTGAAGTTCATAATGGTTAAAGGTATTCAAAATCATCTCAACATGATTTTTATAGTTTTGAAGTATATTTTTATGAAACTGGTATAGACCATTGAATTGGTTCACAACCAGTTGAGAGTCACCAAAAATATTAATGGATTTAACATCTAAGGCTATGGTGGTTTGAAGACCTAACACGAGTGCTTCATATTCAGAAATGTTGTTAGTAAAATCAAAATCTAGATTTAAATATAATGGAATATGATCACCGTTAAGAGGAATGAGGATAACTCCTACACCACCCCCACAATTGACATTTGTAACCATCAAAGAATAAGGTCATCGGTGAATGGTGTCAACCAGGGGAGAGGGTAGAAATGGATTCATCAGGGAAGTCAAAGTTAGAAGATTGGTTTCTAGAGATGTGTGTCTATGAGTTGGTCAGCAATGGTTTTTCATTTGACAGAATTTTGATGGATGAATTTGAGATCTAGGTCTGTAAGAAGCATGAGCTAATGTGCAACACATTGATGTTGGTAAGGCTTAGCATACATATAATGTAAGGGGTCAGTATTGGTGAAAACAAAGGTTTTGTGGTTGAGTAGGTAATGGAGAAGTTTAGTGGCGACAAATACTAAGGCTAGGAAAAAAATTTAGTGTGAGTATATCTAGTCTCATAGTCTAAAATTGTATGACTTATATAATAAACTACTTGCTCCCTGTGTTGCTTATCACGATGAGTGAGCATGACACCTAGGGAATGATCAGTGGTAGAAATGTAAAGGTAAAATGGTTGGTCATCCTTAGGTGGAATGAGCACAGGTGGTTGGAGGAGGTATTTTTTAAGGCATCAAAGGCTTTATGGCATTCATCATCCCATTTGAAGGAGACATCATTTTTGAGAAGATGATGAAATGGATGGCAGCAGTCAGAAAGCTAAGAAATAAAGTGATGAATAGATTACAACTTTCCTTGCAAACTACAAAGTTGATGAAGGTTAGTAGGTGGAGGCATCTCGAGAATATCCTTGATTTTAGTGGGATCAACTTCAATTCCATGCAAAGAAATGATAAAACCAAGGAGCTTTCTCAAGATAATAGTGAAGACACACTTCTTAGGTTGAAGGAAAACATAATATTTGATGAGACAGTCAAAGACAACCTTAAGGACTGCAAGGTGTTTGGCCCAATGTTTGGATTTGGAAAGAAGATCGTCGACGTAATCTTCTAATATGTTATGCATGATGTCATGAAAGATATAAGTCATAGCCTGTTGATATATAGAACTAACATTTTTAATGCCAAAGGACATGAAACGATAATGAGAAGGTCCCCAAAGGAGTGATGAAGGTAGTTTTGTGTTCATTTTCCGGGTGAGTAATATTTGGTTATAACCCAAGAAACCATCCATGAGTGATAGAATCTCATGGCCGGAGGTGAGATCAACTAGTTGGTCAATACTAGGTAGAGGAAAGTCGTCTTTGGGGCAAGATAAGTTAAGGTCATGGAAATCCATGCAAATATGGAGTCTTATTGTCACTTTTGTGATAGGGAAAATGTTAGAGATCCATTGGGGATAATCAAAGTAAAATGAAGGAAACAGAAAGGAGGCATTGGAATTCTTCTTTGACAAGAAAGGAAATGTGAGGATGTATTTTTCGTAGCTTTTGCTTCATGGGTTTGGCATCAAGAATGGTTACGATAGTGTGGACCACAATGTTTGGGTCAATACTAGGTATATTAGTGTAGGACCAATAAAAATCATTTCTATGATCCTAGAGGAAAGAAGTGAAATCTTCTTATTCAACAACATCTAAATATTGGCCTATTTTTATAATGTGCGGGTCGTCCTGAGAATGAATGTTGATTTCAATGGTCGATTCATTCAACATGGTTTACATCTCGGAAGGTAATGATCAGTGAATATAATAATCTTCCGCACCAAGGTAGGTGACAATAAACTCATCATCTTCACATTGAATGATGTTAATAGAAGGTGTATCGTCATTGATCATGTCAGGATATAGGAAGGGTCCTACGTGGTCATCATAGGGATCCCTTGTTACCATAATTAAGCGTTGTAAAATGTGGTACTCCCAGTAAGGTGTTGAAAAACACCTTCTAAGGGATCATTGTTGGTATGTGGGTATCGAGAATGGAAATCTGGATTTTAACTTGGAGTCTTTTGAGTTGGTTTTTTTTGGATAATAGTGGCATCCCGTAAAAAAGGGCAATTTTTATGTAACACTCAGGGACTTTTGGTGCGCCCCCTTTAAAACCTTTGGCGCTTTTGATGATTTTTTGGTGTCAACACACCTTTTTAGTGCGCAAAGTTGTTGAGCCTCCCTGCTGCGTGCGCCCAAGGCGCATGCGCTGTGTTATCACAACGTTTGTTGCGCCCCTTTTTGGTGCATGAAGGGCGCACATAATCCATGTCGACATCGCTTTTGGTGCGCAAAGCGCGCTTAATTTCTTGTTGGCGAGGCGTTTTCAGTGCGCGAAAAGGCGCATGCCTTCCGTGTCGGCAACAATTTTCATGCCTTTAAAAAGTGGGTGGCGCATTTATGACCAGCTCACCTATATATATATATGTGTTTGCGCGCCAAAATGTCATTTTCACTATTCGCTAAGCACGTGATTTCTACGAGCTGTCGGCCTCTGCCTCGTCGTTTTCAATGCGCGTTGTGGACCCGTTTTCGAGGTTTTTGCTATTTATCGGGTAAGTGCTCTTATCTCTTCCATGTGATTTGTTTTCTGGTTCTTCGTGCTTGCTGGTTGGTTTTTGAATGCATCTTTTGAGCTAGCCCCCCCCGTGCTTTCTTTCCTTATTTTCATCTTTCCGGATCTCTACTTTGGAGGAGGATGTTATTTTGAGGGCATGGTCGAAAACCCCCTTTGGATTGAACCATTGTATGTCCCAAAACAACCTTGGAAGTATAAAAGTAAAGAAAGGGTTGAACCATTGAAAAACTCTTGTTTTTTCCCTTTTGGCGCATCGGCGCGTCATGCTGACATTATAAGCGATTTGCGCCCCCATGGGCATCATCTGTCCCCCTGCTGACATGACTAAAACCCGCGCTTGATGGCGCACCCATCTTACTCTTTGCATCATTAACCTGCGCCCTCAAGGCGCGCCTCTTCCATATCTACAAGTGCTGAACTTGCGCCCCAAAGGCGCGCTGACCTTCCTTCTTTGCATCACTTTTCCATGCCGATGGCGCACCCACACATCCATGCGGACACAAGCTTTATCTGCGCCAAGTATAAAGTCGTAAAAAAGCGGCGCATCCCTCCTTACAGTAACATTCGTGTTGTGTAAACCCTCGTGCGCCGCGCCATATTTCCTTTGGCGCACGAAAAGTTCCTGTTACACACTTTTCCCATGCGCCAAAGGGCGCACCAAATCACAATGTAACATGAAAAGTCCATGCGCCTTTGGCGCATCCTATCTCCATGCAACACGATGTTCTCATGCGCCCTTTACTAAAATGCACTCTGCAGTATGCATGCGCCATGCGCCTTTGGCGCCAGTTTAACCTTTTGCTGACATCCTCTTCTATGCGCCTTACCTATTTAGCCCTGTAAGCTGCAATTTTCATGCGCCTGAGCCTAAAAATCTCTAACTCTTTCTTCTGCTAACATTCCAATGGAAGATCAAATGGCTAATTCAACCTTTTCGGATTGGGTCTCGCTTCTTCTTCATGCAGATCAGCAACTGAGTTCGAAAGAACATATGTCTACATCAGCGGGAGACCCACCAAACCAAAAGGAAAGGCTAAGCTTACGAGAGGAAGAGATGAAGTACAAATATCAAAGAGTCGAGAATGCAGAGTCACGGGCCGAATGCGGCATGGACGTCGGAGACTCGGGGTGGGGCATATCGACATGGAGGAATTGCAGGGCGAGAACTCGAGAAAGTTCTGAGGAGTCCATGGATGGACAAACTAATAGGCAGTGCCCTGCACTTCGATGGAGGAATCCCCGTCAGCGCCGTCAACAATGAATTTATGATGGTGGTTGCCCAGTGTTACAACAAAGACACAAGATGTGTCGAAAAATAGTAAGGCGAGGTAGTCATTAACCTCACTGCCCGTCATTTTGAGATCATACTCGGCATCCCTCACCACCGGCACTTTGTGGCCGTTAGCCAAGAAGAGTGCATCAAGGCCTGGGAAGACAATGAAGACCAATGTATGCAGCTAATGAATGAAGTATATCTGAAAAATAAGAAGGTGGTAACCGGTGGCCCCAAATCATCCACCGCAGTGACTTCTCAGAAGAGCTCAGCGATACCATTACCTTCCTGAGCAGGGTCTTCGGGCTTTCTGGCGCCCATTACTTCCATAAATGGATCTTTGCGCTACTTGGAAACAATGAACAAGAATTTTCTGATCAGCGCTTTTCTTTGGGGGAAATTATAAGCACCATCTCTCGAATAGCTACTGACAATTCGGCCTGGCGGGAGTATTCCATATGAACTCCTACGTGGTCTGCTGCGGCGTCGAGAGAGGGATTATCCGAGGCCTAACCGGAGTGGAGTTTGGCCTCGGGTCAAAATATACTGAGTATTATCCGAGAATTAAGGTGGAGAATAGCATCTCCCGGTTCACAAAAGTTAACGATGTGTTTTTCTATCACATCATCACACTGCTTGAGGCCGAATATGACTCATAGTCATCTGACCAAAAACATAGTGGCAGCCACGGAGAAATGGGGGCCCTGTTCACCCAATTTCCTACATTCACCTATCTAAGGGCTGCCTGACTTTTTGGGAGAGCCAACCGAGCTACAAGGTATCTTGGGCCTAAGTGATTCTCTTTGGAACTATCAAGGCGGTGGTCACATACCACGAAAAATGCCTTAAAAGAAAGAAGGGTGGAACTCCTTTCCCCCTCACGGTGGGCGATACACATGCTCTACCCACCACAAGGCGAAGGAAATGTTTGCGAGAGTGGAGTTACTCAATTTGAAGCATGACTTCCCGGCCGAGGCCTACCTTCGACCCGAGGGGCTGCTGCCAAGAGCAAAGCTTGATCGATCCATGTTCCTCGGATCGAGGATATTTATATTGGCGTCCTCCATGAGGTAGAGCTCGAGAAGAAAGGATCATTCTCGCCTAGCATTGGCAGAAATCATCAATATGGGGTAGCCATTGTCCCCAAAGGCTACCAAACAACGAGAAGATGAAGTAGACAAGGTATATAATGATACGAGATGGGGACGATTGGCCCTTCCGGCCATTGATAGAACTAAAGCTCCTCGAGACAATTGAGGAGAGGGTCGAGAGACTTTGCGGAGGACCAGAACATTGGTGCGGATGAGCGGCCTAATCTACCTCGGGGTTGATTTCACAACCTCCCCATTGGGCAACGCACCTTCACGATCAAGAAGCGGCTTAAAGGCAAAGGTGTAGAAGGTGAATCCAGCACCATTCAGGAAGAAGCCCCCGAAAGTCCTCCTTCCAGCGGCGCAGAGCAGGTAATATCTCTGGTCACACCGGAGAAAGAAAAGAAGAGGATAGTCCATTGGCCCATCCACTCGGGATGTCGGCATTGCTACCACAATAGAGGTCCCTTCTATCCCTTCTTCTTCTCTTCCTTCCCCTCCTCGAGTGACTCAAGCGACCATCCCTTTGGTCGTGTCCTCTGTCCCTTCTTCTACTCTTTCCCCTGCTTCTTCGTCTATCTTCTCCTCCCTCGCTGATCTGTCCTCCTCCATTTCTTCCCTCATCTCGGGCTCCCTTCCCTTCCTATGTCTTCCGCAGCTGCAGTTTCCCTTCCTCCGTGGACACTTCTTCGGCTATTCTCTCAATGCCCGCCGCGTGTCTCCACGTTTTCCCCTCTTCTACTGTAGCTGCCTCCTCCTCTGTCTCTGGTCCTTCTTCCATAGGACCAGCCTGGATCTCTCAGTAGCTAAGCCAGCAAAAGAGGAAAGTTCCCATCACTCCGATGGACTTTTCAGTGATCCCGACCAAAGGGGCGAAGAAGCGAAGCTTTGTTACACGCTTCTCTAAAAGTCTTTGTAGGTGAGAGAATCATGGAAATTGCATACCCGATCCCTCAAAGAGAAAAAGGATCTGTCTCGGCAGATTTTTCACTTGTGACCCAAGTCTGATGGGGACATCTTACGAAAGTCTCCGGGGAAGCTCTTTCGCGGTTGGCGCCCTCTGTCAAAAGCTTGAGAGACGAAAAGAAGAGAAAAGGCTACTAAAAGAGCAAAACAAATATCTGCTCCAAGCCTTACGAGAAGATGGGTAGTGCGCCTCCCAGCTACCGCCGAGACTTTGAGCTTCTCGGCCGGGAGAAAATCAACGAATATGCAAAGATCGGTGAGCGGGGTATGGCCGTTTCCGCTTGGAGGGCCAAATCCTCAAAGGCGGTGAAAAAGTGATCGCGAGTTCTCGACTTATACGAATATCGGTAAGGCGAATAAAGAACTCCAAGCGTTAGCGGGGCCCATATCGAGAAGAGTTGGAACATGCTAGGCTGCAGCACGAGGCCTTCGACAAATGTTATTTGTTGGTCGAAGATCTGCAGTCAAGTTCGGCGTCTTCGGCCATCCGAGGGCCCTCAGCAAAATCATGTCCACTCACGGACTATCGGGTGGATCAGCTAGAATTTATTCTAGAAAAGATTGACAAAGTAAAGGAAAGGCCACTGGATACGATGCATCAAATGGAGCGAATTGTTCTCAACATGTCTCGGGGTTGCTCACTCCTTCCTTTACCTTAAGGTCGGTGATGAAACCATCCGGATCTTGAGGAGATCGCTTCTCGAGAGCGGGGCGAGAGGTCACATTTGACCTTTGAATCTATCAACAACCTCTTGGCTGTAGGGACTTCGTCGGGGTTCCTCATTGAGGCGGAAAAGGACTTTTCCAAACTCCCGAGAGAAGCTCATAGATGAGCGGGAGACTTGTGAGGCGATAAGTGATAGGCACTGAGGATCCTTCTCGGGATCAACTTGGGCGATAATTAACAAGTTTTTGGAATACCGCGCTCAGTTCCATATCTCATCACCTGAGCAGCATCAAAAGCAGGCTACCCCCTTTCGGCCGCAGGATGATGACGACGAGTAGCTTCTTCTTCTTCTTCTTCTTCTTCTTCTTCTTCTTCTCTCTCTTCTCCGACTTTCTTGTTGGAAATGTCTAAAGTATGTTGGCACAAATGATGACATCATCCATGTTGCGTCATGGGATGATGTCATCCATCAAGTTGTAAAAAGTCAACATGACTTTTAGATATTTTGTAAATATCTTTGTAAATAGTGGTTGGCTCCTTTTTGCCTTCTTTCCTTCTCCTCTTCTATATATATTGGAATACTTGTTGTATTCGGGGTGAACATT
The DNA here is from genome assembly GCA_018340775.1 of Taxus wallichiana var. yunnanensis. NCBI lineage: Eukaryota > Viridiplantae > Streptophyta > Pinopsida > Cupressales > Taxaceae > Taxus > Taxus wallichiana. Next base: position 568,908,742 of record CM031235.1, read on the forward strand.
TTTTAGATGAAAATAGAAGTGAGGAGAGAAAGACTTTGAGCTTTCTTATGAGAAGAAAACTTGATAATACAAATATTGAGACTTTGTCTTTGAATACTGTGTTATGTGTCGAGAACTTTCTTATGTTAGATCTGCACGTGTTTATTACATTAGATTCATATCTACTTTTGTCATTTGCTCATCGGTATTGCTTTGTTTATTTATGCAAGTAGGTTTGGCTCTCATTTACTACCAACCCAAAAACATAAATCTTGACCTTTACTGCTTTGGAATTCATTTCTTTTCTCCCTTCGGACTGTTCCTTCTTCCTCCTCTCTTTCCTTTCCTTTCTTTTCATGATCGGAAAAAACCTCTTTGGGATGAGATCCCAAACCCCGAAGGAGAATCATGAGACTTGCATAGATTCTCTTTGGTAGAATAGCAATAAACCGAGTTTCACTTTCTTTGACTCAAAGAGGGGCTATGCCCTGCACACTGTTGGCTCGTTTATCCATAGATCTGCCCAAGCGACAGATTTTCGGACCAACGATTTTTTTGGCGACTCATTTGGGAGCGAATAGATCTGCATCAGATCTATGATGGTGGTAAGATAAAAAATCAGAAAAAATAAGAAAATCATTGCCTGTTTGCAAATCTGAACTTTTTGATAAAAATCCAAAAATTTGCAAAAGTGCTCTGAATTGAAAATTTTCTTCTGAGATCCATAGATCTGGCCTTGTTACAAATCTTTAGTTATTTGAGTTTTTATAAAAATTAGTATTTTGCCGTAGATCTGAGTTTTTAGCTGTTTGCAAAAAGTTTGAAACCCTCTGAAAAAAGTCAAAATCAGATCCGAAAATCAGCTTGCTAATCTTCCCTGCTACCTTATCCTCGTTGTTATTTGTCATTTAACATAATCGGTTTTCTGAAGAGGATAGTTTTAAATATTTAGAAAAGTATTTGCTGCTGGTTTTTATCAGAAAAACCAGAAAATCAGCAAGTACAACCAAAAAAGAAAGTTTGAATCTGTGCCATAATTCACGAGATCTGGAAGGTAGGTACTTGGTGGTGAGTGAACCTTTTACGCGCAGCAGGAGAGCCCGTGGAGAAGCTGATCCTACTTTCGATCTGCTTAAAAGGCACAATTTCAGCGTGACACTGGCACGTTTTTCAGCGCTAAGCTCGACTAGCCGGTCATCCAGGAGTGTCTCACCTTCACGAAGAAAAAGTCTTTCACAGGGGGCATCCACATCCCTTTGTAGTGCCTTGCTACTCAGCGGAACCACACTTCCAGCTCGTGTTCTCTTTCCGGCTTTTCAGATGGCGGTACCATGGGGAAACGTGATGGGTCCTTTGGCTTTACCACATCCAGTTCACGCGCTCCCTCACGGAAATCGAAAGAATTTTCCTAAATTGACGGGAGCGGAAATCAAAGCACGGATTCCCACATATCTGCATTCATCATGTCATGCAGTATTTTGGATGTGACTCACGAAGATGTGTCGGTTCACCTTTTTCTGGAAACCCTACAAGGACTGCGGTGAATGGTTTCGGCATTTCGGCAGTGGATCTATCACCGGTTGGGCCACCTTACGGGATGCTTTTGAAGGCAGTCTACAAGCCTTCAGAGGATGCATTTGCATTATTATCATGAATCACTCACCTGAAGAAAGAGGCAAATGAGACCATGCGTGATTTTATCACCGGTTTAATGCACTAATCAACCGTGTCCCTGTTGCCATGCTTCCAACGCCGGAAAATCAAAAGTGTTTCTTCGTAAACGCTATGAGCTCGAAAGTTAGTTTCTTGCTCCTTCAAGAGCGAGTGGCTACCTTGATTCTCGCCCAAGCCGCTGCCATTCGGATAGAGGATAATCTGATAATATCTGGCGAATTGAAAAAGGAATCAGCCAAGCCTAAATCTTTGGGCCCTTCGCCCACTACTTCGTCTGATCCAGCCTTTCAAAAGATGGCGAATGACTTGCTTGCATTGAAGAAGTAGTTGGCCCAGGCCTCTCCCAGTTCCTCATATCGGGATATTCCGCGGAGGAATTTCGTTCCTAACAATGTTTCACAAAGGCCGCGCGCCTACCTCGATTGCTCCGCGGTTGGCGCTTGAGGCTCCTCGGTCGATGCTGGCGAGATTGAAGAAGAAGAGTAGTATTATGAAGAACCTTCGTCTCAAGGTGAAGATGATCAAGATGTCGGTGAACCGGCTGGCGACTCTACTATCGGGTATATGGAATTTGATGAGGAAGAATCGATGAAGAAAGGGTACCGAGGGGATATGCAAGCGGACAGTCATATGCTGTTGTTTTTACTCGCTCATGAGGAAAAGAAGCGGAAGTTGCTGCCCATGTCCAGCGAGGAGAAGGCCGTGTCAAGCGCGCCTCCGATCATTGCTAAAAGAGGTAATCCTCTTCCTACTCAACTCACTGGCAAATCTTTTACAAAGAAATCTTTTCCCCTATCTCTCCTCCAAATCAATCCTCTCACATTCCTACCAAGGCGGTAATCCTATTCCATCATCGCGAGGTGAGGACTCATTCCTTACCATATGACCCTTGGCACTGTGCATTTGATATCATAGATCATGCAAAAAGACCAAGATCAAATGTCAAGAAAAAGTGAGTACCTTGATCAAACCCGAAACGACTTGTAAGATTGACCAAATATATTGAGTCAATTTGTTGCATCTAAGCGAGTTTCCCCAAAGGAATCCTTTCCACTCCCCTGAATCCCACATAAATGTTGCTTGACATCGGCGTCGGGCAAGATAGAGCCTTTCTATCTCTCTCTCTAATCAATGGCCATAAGTTGAGTAAGCTGCATAATTGATTAGGGGCTTACGATAACGTCATGCGGAAAAAAGTCACCCATGCTTTGGGCCTCACTCTTACCAAGCCTTTCGGCGATGTTATTCATTGGAAACCAAGCGAGGTTCCGTTGGTTGGCCAAATCAAAAGGCGCGCAATTTGCATTTGCGGCTTTCCCGGATAAAGAGTAAAAATGGCAGTCCTCGTTCTTGACATTCCAGTGCCTATGGAATTTCTTTGGGAAGAAGTTTTTTTGCAGCGAAGTTGGTGGAGAAATTCATATGGGTGGTCTAAAGCTAGAATTCGAGTCAAAGGCGTAATGCGAGACTTTGGGCGGAATCACAAAAGAAATACTTGGTTACTAGTTACGAAGACCCCAAGGCCCAAATCCTTTTTGAATCATCGGGGATGGGGAACTACTTCTTATCTCTGCAGGAGACGGATAAAACGGGTGTTCTCGTTCAGGAAAAGGATCTTAATGAGATCTGGACCTTGCAGTTTGATGGAAGTTGCGTGACTAGTGGATGTGGCGCTGGGGCTGTGCTGATATCTCCCGAAGAGGAGGTAATTCCTCTCTCTTTCAAATTGCAGTTTTTCAACACTAACAATACTGCTGAGTATGAATCTCTGTTACTCGGTATGCAAGCCGCAAAAGAAAGAGGAATTAAAAATCTAAAAGTACAAGGTGATGCAGAGCTAGTTGTAAATCAGGTCAAAAGGATTTACCAAGTAAAAAATGAGAGGCTCAGGCATTACCGTAATGCGGTATGGGACACATTGAAGAATTCGATGCTTTTTCAATAGAATCCATACCGAGGGCTCAGAATGACATGGCCGATTCATTGGCCGTTTCAGCGTCCCTCATGCTCCCACACCCAGGTTTGAAAACAAACAAGTACACCATTGAGGTGGTTTTCCTTGGCAAGCGTGCGAGACAATTCTCGGCATTGGCGGTGTTCAAGCGGCGATAATCAACTCATTGCTTTTACGGAAAAGGGAAAATTTTAAAGAATTGCACTTTGAAGGATCTACTTCCACTTGCTTGATAGTGAATCGAGTCACCGATCAAGGCGATGAATCCGAAGGAGCGCGGCATATGTCGGCTCAAAGGAAATAAAATTCCGAAGGGCCTGGTTTCTCTGGAGCGGTTGTTCGACAGGCATGACCATTTTGTAAAAAAGAAAAAGCGGGATGACCCTGACTCATCCCCGGAAACCGAACCGGTCAATATAGGTTCGATAGAGCACCCATAATTTGTGAACATTGGCAAATGTTGCGCTTTGAGAAAGCGAAAATTTGTCAAGTTCTTTAAAAAAATATATGGGCGTGTTGGCATGGTCTATGCCGATCTAAAGTCTTTAAGCCAAAAGGGCGTTGACATGACATCCCATTGAAAGAAGATGTCAAAGCCTTCGCGCGAAGCGAGAGGCACTATAATCCTAAGATCTCGGGTACCATCCAGGCGAAATTCTAGAAGATGTTGGATGCGAGAATCATCTTCCTATCCATCACAGTACTTGGGTAGCAAACATTGTGCGGTCTGTGAGAAAAGCGGCGAGATACGCATATGCGTAGACTTTGAAATTTGAATCAAGCTTCCTTGAAAGACAACTACCCTCTTAGATAATGGATCAAGTTACTGCAAGCGATGGCTGGATCGGAGAGATCTTGTCCATGCTTGAGCGGTTTTCGAGGTTCAATCAGTTGAAGTTTCACTGAAGATCGAGTTTAAAACAAGCATTCACTACTCACAGGGTACATTTGCCTCTGAGAGGATGCCTTTTGGCCTAACTAATCTTTGGCGCCACTTTTCATTGGGCCATGGATTTTGCATTCAAAGGTATGATGGGGAAAGTCATTGTGGTTTATCTAGATGACTTAACCAGTGTTCTCTAAACAATGAAATGATCATTGTGATCATTTGGAGCAAGTGTTGGCAGTGCCGAGAACATGGGATTTCCTAAACCCAAAAAAAAGTCTATTTTGGAGTCACGGAAGGGAAGTTGCTAGGGCATGTGGTTAGCAAAGAAGGAACAAAGATAGATCGAAAGAGTTAAGGCTATTCAAAGCCTTACTCTGCTCTCAAGCAGGGTGGTGTTCATTCTTTCTTTGGAAAGGTGAACTTTCTCGGGCGTTTTGTTCTGACTTTCTTTGAGAAGACCCGTCACATATTGAACATGATGAAGGGTCACCAACTTTCGAGATGGAGTGAAGAGGGAAAAAGGTCATTTGAAGAAATAAAAGCTTAGTTGCTCATGCACAGTCTGATGTCCCGATTTCTCAAGGACTTCATCATGTATAGATTACGCATCAGAGCATCTTGTGTCCGCAATCTTAATGCAAAAGAACTCGGAGATGTTGAATCCCGATCGCGTTCATGAGTTCTCCCCTCAAGCCTCACGAACTAAAAATGACTCAACTGGAAAAGCATGCCTTCGCCGTTGTCAAAGCAGTGAAGAATTTCAGGTATTACATTCTAAACTCGCATACGGTGGTGCTGGTCCCTGACACGGCGGTGAAATCAATTCTAACTCAGCAGGAGTTAGGAAGCTTGCGAGGAAATTGGATCGCATGAGGTCGGGAGTATGACTGGATATTAAACCAACCAAGTGGTGAGGGCGAGGGCTGTGTCGGCTAATGGCTGAAAACAAAGATTGAGAAAACCACGATGAAGGGGTGACTTTGACGAAACACGGGGGACCCGGCGGGAAGGCACGATTCTCTGCCTCTGGTTCTATTTGTTGCAACTAGTGATGAATGGTACTCCGACATCGCTTTCTTCCTTACCTACGGCGAATGCCCAATGCACCTAACTGCAAAGGAGAAGCGCACTATAAAGCTCAGAGCGGCTAAATATGTCATCTGGGATGACGGTTTATATAAACGTGGGATAGATGGCATCTTTTTGCGATGTGTTGACAAACCCTGACAAGTAAAACTCTTTGGAAAGTTTTCACAATTCAGCTGTGGAGGGCATTTCTCTTCCTCGTGCTGCACACAAGATCATTCGAGCAGGTACTATTGGCGGCGCTCTTTCAAGATCTGACCATCACGGGTGGCGAAGTGTGAACCACCTGCCGTGATTCGTCGGCAAGCCCAAGTTGGCTGCCTTTCCCTAAGGCGGTCATTATCAATGAACCATTGAGGCGATGGGGAATTGATTTTATTAGCGCACTCAATCCTCAATCGAGTCTTTGGACATAGTTATGTCCTTACAGTAACGGATTACTTCACCAAGTGGGTGGAAGCCATACCTATCAAGCATGCCACTTCTGAGGTGGTTTGTAATTTCATTAAAGAAAATATCATTGTCAGGTTCGGCGTTCCAAACAAAATCGTTGCTGATAATGCTTCTAACTTCTCCTCACGAGAAGTTATTAGTTTTTGCTATGAATATGGGATAACTTTGGCTCACGCCTCAGACTATTACCCTCAGGGAAATGGTCAGGCGGAATCCAGTAATAAGAACTTGGTGACCATCATACGGAAGTTAGTAGATGAGAATCAGCGAATGTGGCACAAGTCTTTGTACGCTTTGTGGGCGATCGTATTACTCCCGAGAGATCTCTCGGCATGTCACCTTTTCAAGTGTTATATGGGCGATCGATGCGAGCTTCCCATTTCTGCGGAACTTCCTGCTCTGCGTTTGGCACGAGCTATCGAAGATGAAACTTTCCAAAATTCTCTTGAAAAGAGAATCATGTATCTGGCAGAACTTGAAGAAAAGAGAGTAAGGGTGGTCGACAGGATCACTGAACATCAGAATCAAGTTAAGAGGCTTTTTGATAAGAAGGCCAAGCAGAGAGATTTTCAAGTGGGAGATCTCGTCCTTTTGTGGGACAAGCGAAGAGAACCAAAGGGCATGCACGGAAAGTTTGATTCCCTGTGGAGAGGGCCCTTCAAGATCAAGCAGCTCAACGGAGAGAATAGCTTCTATCTCTCATATCTGGATGGAACCGAACTCCCGCTTCCTTATAGCGGGCAGCATCTGAAGATCTTCAGGAAGTAGAGCTTGCTCTCTTCTTTGTACAGTTTGCTTTATGTTGTGTGTTTGCTTTCGTCGTGTGTTTGCTTTCGGTTTGTTGTGTGTTTCTTTTGCTCCCCCTCCGGTCGCCCTTGTTTTTGACTCTGTTACCCAATGGATAGGCACATGAGAACTGGGATTCTCTACCCCGAGTTTGCTCAGGGATAGTCCCCAGAAAGAGCCAGCTGTTATCCCGTAAAATTGACAAGGGCAATTTACCGATAACCATACCCGAAATTTTGTTCGATCCCTCGTTAGGGATCCCTTGCGTTCAAAACGTTGTAAAATCCCTTCCCGGGAAATCTGGTTTTTCGAACTTAGTCTTTTGAGCCTTTTTTGGCTGGGCGCATGAAATTGCTATGTAACACCAACTTTTGGTGCGCCCCCTTTAAAACCTTTGGCGCATGATTTTCAGTGTCAACACACCTTTTGGTGTGCCAAAGTATGTTGAGCCTTCCCTGCGTGCGCCAAGGCGCATGCGCCTTTGTGTTGGCACAACGTTTGTTGCGCCCCTTTTTGGTGCGCCAAAGGCGCACATAATCCCATGTCGACATAGCTTTTGGTGCGCAAAGCGCGCTTAATTTCTTGTTTGAGAAGCGTTTTAGTGCATGCGCAAAGGCGCATGCGCTTCCCGTGTGTCGGCAGCAATTTTCATGCGCTTTCAAAAGTGGGTGGCGCATTTATGACCAGCTCACCTATATATATGTGTTTGCGCCCAAAATGTCATTTTCACTATTCGCAAGCACGTGTTTTCTACGAGCACTGTCGGCCCTGCCTGCCTCGTCGTTTTCAACGCGTTGTGGACCCGTTTTCGAGTTTTTTGCTATTTATCGGGTAAGTGCTCTTATCTCTTCCATGTGATTTGTTTTGGTTCTTTGCTTGCTTCTTTGGTTGGTTTTTTGAATGCATCTTTTGAGCTAGCTCCCCCCAGTGCTTTCTTTCCTTATTTTCCTCTTCCGGATCTGTGGAGGAGGATGTTATTTTGAGGGCATGGTCTGAAACCCCCTTTGGATTGAACCATTCATATATCCCAAAACAACCTTGGAACTGAAAAGGAAGAAGGGTTGAGCCATGTGAAAAACTCTGTTTTTCCCTTTGGCGCGCACCATGCGCGTCATGCTGACATTATAAGCGATTGCGCCCCATGGCGCATCTGTCCCCCCTGCTGACACATGACTAAAAACCCGCGCCGATGGCGCACCCATCTTACTCTTTGCATCATTAACCTGCGCCCTCAAGGCGCGCCTCTTTCCATATGCTACAAGTGCTGAACTTGCGCCCCCAAAGCGCGCCTGACCTTCCTTCTTTGCATCACTTTTCCATGCATGCATAATAATGCGCACCCGCATCCATGCGGCAACACAAGCTTTATCTGCTGCGCCAAGTATAAAGTCGTAAAAGCGCGGCGCATCCCTCCTTATAGTAACATTCGTGTTGTGCAAACCCTCCGTGCGCCGCGCCATATTTCCTTTGGCGCACGAAAAGTTCTGTTACACACTTTTCCCATGCGCCAAAGGGCGCACCAAATCCCAATGTAACATGAAAAGTCCATGCGCCTTTGGCGCATCCTATCTCCATGTAACACGCAAGTTTCATGCGCCCTTTACTAAAATGCACTCTGCAGTATGCATGCGCCATGCGCCTTTGGCGCCAGTTTAACCTTTGCAACATCCTCTTCCTGTGCGCCTTACCTATTTTAGCCCTGTAAGCTGCAATTTTCATGCGCCCTGCGCCCTGAGCCTAAAAATCTCTAACTCTTTCTTCTGCTAACATTCCAATGGAAGATCAAATGGCTAATTCAACCTTTTCGGATTGGGTCTCGCTTCTTCTTCATGCGAGATCAGCAAGCGAGTTCGAAAGAACATATGTCTACATCAGCGTGAGAGACCCACCAAACCGAAAGGAAAGGCTAAGCTTACGAGAGGAAGAGATGAAGTACAAATATCAAAGGGTGAGAATGCGAGTCACGGGCCGAATGCGGCATGGACGTCGGAGACTCGGGGTGGGGCATATCGACATGGAGGAAGTGCAGGCGAGAACTCGAGAAAGATTCTGAGGAGTCCATGGATGGACAAACTAATAGGCAGTGCCCTGCACTTCGCCGGAGGAATCCCCGTCAGCGCCGTCAACAATGAATTTATGATGGTGGTTGCCCAGTGTTACAACAAAGACACAAGATGTGTCGAAAACAGCAAGGGCGAGGTAGTCATTAACCTCACTGCCCGTCATTTTGAGATCATACTCGGCATCCCTCACCAGGCACTTTGTGCCGTTAGCCAAGCGAGAGTGCATCAAGGCCTGGGAAGACAATGAAGACCAATGTATGCAGCTAATGAACGAAGTATATCTGAAAAATAAGAAGGTGGTAACCCGGTGGCCCCAAATCATCCACCGCAGTGACTTCTCAGAAGAGCTCAGCGATACCATTACCTTCTGGCGGGGTCTTGGGCTTTACGCGCCCATTACTTCCATAAATGGATCTTTGCGCTACTTGGAAACAATGAACAAGAATTTTCACTGATCGGCGCTTTTCTTTGGGGGAAATTATAAGCAACACCATCTCGGCGGCTCTGACAATTCGGCCTGCGGGAGTATTCCATATGAACTCCTACGTGGTCTCTGCTGCGGCGTCGGAGAGGGATTATCGAGGCCTAACCGGAGTGGAGTTTGGCCTCGAGGTCAAAATATCTGAGTATTATCGAGTTAAGGTGGAGAATAGCATCTCCCGATTCACAAAAGTTAACGATGTGTTTTTCTATCACATCATCATCACTCTTGAGGCCGAATATGACTCATAGTCGTCTGACCAAAAAATACATAGTGGCAGCCACGGAGAAATGGGGAGCCCTGTTCACCCAATTTCCTACATTCACCTATCTAAGGGCTGCCTGACTTTTTGGGAGAGCCACAGAGCTACCAAGGTATCTTTGGGCCTAAGTGATTCTCTTTGGAGCTATCAAAAGGCGGTGGTCACATACCACGAAAAATGCCTTAAAAGAAAGAAGGGTGGAACTCCTTTCCCCCTCACGGTGGGCGATACATGCTCTACCCACCACAAGGCGAAGGAAATGTTTGCGAGAGTGGAGTTACTCAATTTGAAGCATGACTTCCCGGCCGAGGCCTACCTTCGACCCGAGGGCTGCTGCGAGAGCAAAGCTTGATCGATCCATGTTCCTCGGATCGAGGATATTTATATTGGCGTCCTCCATGAGGTAGAGCTCGAGAAGAAAGGATCATTCTCACCTAGCATTGGCAGAAATCATCAATATGGGGTAGCCATTGTCCCCAAAGGCTACCAAACAACGAGAAGATGAAGTAGACAAGGTATATAATGATACTGAGATGGGGACGATTGGCCCTTCCGGCCATTGATAGAACTAAAGCTCCTCGGACAATTGAGGAGAGGGTCGAGAGACTTTGCGGAGGACGAGAACATTGGTGCGGATGAGCGGCCTAATCTACCTCGGGGTTGATTTCACAACCTCCCCATTGGGCAACGCACCTTCACGATCAAGAAGAAGCGGCTTAAAGGCAAAGGTGTAGAAGGTGAATCCGGCACCATTCGGGAAGAAGCCCCTGAGAGTCCTCCTTCCGGCGGCACCGCAGAGCGGGTAATATCTCTGGTCACGCGAGAGAAAGAAGCGAAGAGGATAGTCCCATTGGCCCATCCACTCGGGATGTCGGCATTGCTACCATGAGAGGTCCCTTCTATCCCTTCTTCTTCTCTTCCTTCCCCTCCTCGAGTGACTCAAGCGACCATCCCTTTGGTCGTGTCCTCTGTCCCTTCTTCTACTCTTTCCCCTGCTTCTTCGTCTATCTTCTCCTCCCTCGCTGATCTGTCCTCCTCCATTTCTTCCCTCATCTCCGGGCTCCCTTCCCTTCCTATGTCTTCCATGATTCTGAGTTTCCCTTCCTCCGTGGACACTTCTTGGCTATTCTCTCAATGCCGCCGCCGCGTGTCTCCACGTTTTCCCCTCTTCTACTGTAGCTGCCTCCTCCTCTGTCTCTGGTCCTTCTTCCATAGGACCAGCTGGATCTCTCAGCAGCTAAGCCAGCAAAAGAGGAAAGTTCCCATCGCTCGATGGACTTTTCGATGATCCCGACCAAAGGGGCGAAGAAGCGAAGAAGCACTTTGTTACACGCTTCTCTAAAAGTCTTTGCGGTGAGAGAATCATGGAAATTGCATACCCCGATCCCTAAAGAAAAAGGATCTGTCTCGACAGATTTTCACTGTGACCCAAGTCACTGATGGGGACATCTTCGAAAGTCTCCGGGGAAGCTCTTTCCGCGGTTGACGCCCTCTGTCAAAAGCTTGAGAGGCGAAAGAAAGAAAAGGCTACTAAAAGAGCAAAACAAATATCTGCTCCAAGCCTTACGAGAAGATGGGTAGTGCGCTCCCACAACTGCCGCCGAGACTTGAGCTTCTCGGCCGGGAGAAAATCAATGAATATGCAAAGATCGGTGAGCGAGGGTATGGCCGTTTCCGCTTGGAGGAGGGCAAATCCTCAAAAAGACGGTGAAAAAGTGATCGCGAGTTCTCGACTTATACGAATATATCGGAAAGGTGAATAAAGAACTCCAAGCGTTAGCGGGGCCCATATCGGAAGAGTTGGAACATGCTGAGAGGCTGCGGCACGAGGCCTTCGACAAATGTTATTTGTTGGTCGAAGATCTGGTCAAGTTCGGCGTCTTCGGCCATCGAGGGCCCTCAGCAAAATCATGTCCACTCGGACTATCGGGTGGATCAGCTAGAATTTATTCTAGAAAAGATTGACAAAGTAAAGGAAGAGCCACTGGATCGATGCATCAAATGGAGCGAATTGTTCTCAACATGTCTCGGGGTTGCTCACTCCTTCCTTTACCTTAAGGTCAGGTGATGAAACCATCCGGATCTTGAGGAGATCGCTTCTCGAGGAGCGGGGCGGAGGTCACATTTGACACTTTGAATCTATCAACAACTGCTTGGCTGTAGGGACTTCGTCGGGTTCCTCATTGAGGCGGAGAAGGACTTTTCCAAACTCCGAGAGAAGCTCATAGATGAGCGGGAGACTTGTGAGGCGATAAGTGATAGGCACTGAGGATCCTTCTCGGGATCAACTTGGGCCGATAATTAACAAGTTTTTGGAATACCGCGCTCAGTTCCATATCTCATCACCTGAGCAGCATCAAAAGCAGGCTACCCCCTTTCGGCCGCAGGATGATGATGACGAGTAGCTTCTTCTTCTTCTTCTTCTTCTTCTTCTTCTTCTCTCTTCTCTCGACTTTCTTGTTGGAAATGTCTAAAGTATGTTGGCACAAATGATGACATCATCCATGTTGCGTCATGGGATGATGTCATCCATCAAGTTGTCAAAAGTCAACATGACTTTTAGATATTTTGTAAATATCTTTGTAAATAGGTGGTTGGCTCCTTTTTGCCTTCTTTCCTTCTCCTCTTCTATATATATTGGAATACTTGTTGTATTCGGGGTGAACATTTTTTAGATGAAAATAGAAGTGAGGAGAGAAAGACTTTGAGCTTTCTTGTAACAGAAGAAAACAGTAATACAAATATTGAGACTTTGTGCTGAATACCTGTGTTATGTGTCAGAACTTTCTTATGTTAGATCTATACGTGTTTATTCTGTTAGATTCATATCTACTTTTCTGTCATTTGCTCATCAGTATTGCTTTGTTTATTTATGCAAGTAGGTTTGGCTCTGTTTACTACCAACCCAAAAACATAAATCTTCTGACCTTTCTGCTTTGGAATTCATTTCTTTTCTCCCTTCGGACCTGTTCCTTCTTCCTCCTCTCTTTCATTCCTTTCTTTTCGGGATGAGAACCCCAAGGCAGAAAACCTCTTTGGGATGAGATCCCAAACCCCGAAGGCGAGAATCATGAGACTTGCATAGATTCCTGGATTCCTTTGGTAGAATAACAATAAATCCGTAGTTTCACTTTTCTTTGACTCACAAAGAGGGCTATGCCAGAATAAAGACATTTTGAGAAGATATCGGTGTAATTTTTAAGCATTATACTATGGGAAACCCCATTAGAATTAGGGTATGTGGGTCCACGGATGGTGATTTTGGGTACAGTGTAGATGGAATGTTGGGTAACGGAGTAGTGGGTGAGCCGATTTTTTCTCCTTTCCTTTTTACTTACAGGGTTCAAGTGGAAACTTGAACCATATTGATCTACATTGAAGGAGAAGGTGAGTCGTGAAATGTATAATGATAGGATGGGTAAAATATGATGAGGGAATATAATGGTTTTGTGAAAGCAATGCGGTCCATTGGCATTTTGGTGGAGGTTTAGCTACCTCTCTCGATGCGAGACCATATTAATCTCAAATGTTGGAAGAGGATAAAAGGATTATGGAGGTGGAGATGGAGGTCACTAAATAGGTGTGAGAAAAGGATATGTGGTGATTGGTGAAGGTGGAATATGGCCCTCATCTAAAATATCATCATCTTAAAAATTTCTTAGAGAGAATATAGTTGGAGACGAATAGTCTTAAGAGTCTTACCATTTTCAACATCATGCCTGGCACACAATGGTAAGCAAACATTTTGGTATCATCAAAACCTTCCATTTTAGGTTTTAGTGGGCCATAAGGTCTAAGTGGTGGAAATGTGATGATATAGGTTTCCAAAAGGTTAGCTAAGATGTTGGCGTAAGACCTTGCCAATGTATCACAATGTGAAGTAAGTGTGGGTCTAGACGGAAGTTTGGGTGACTTTGATGGGAGTGGCATCACTTTGGAGGTGGAATCTAAGATTGAGTAAGTTTGACTACTTTTTTGGTAGATAGTACGTTTTGGGTTAGGGTAAAGGTGTAACAGGTGAACTAGTTATTAGAGGCAGTGTAGGTTTAACTACCTCTTTAGAAGGTAGTGGGTATTTTGGCTTAGGTAACACCTTCTTGAGTAAAAGTGAATAAGGAGTGTGTGATGTAGAAGGGAAGGTAGATTACTTTTGAAGGGAATGGGTCAGCCATGGTGATAATGGAGGTGTGATGAAGGTGGTGGTAAGAGGCAACATGGAAGGTAATGGTTGAGGAGAAGGGATTAGCATGGGTAATGATGAGGATACAAGAAGTGGTGTAGGTATAGGAGGTAGAAAGGATGTAGGTAATGGAGAAGATTGTTAGGAAATAAGAGATAAAATATGTGGAATAATCCCTTACAGAATCGCAACAGTAGAAACTAATATGTAGAAAATATTACAGATCTCAAATAAAAGTGTAGAATAAATAACACAACACAGAGAGACAAGATTTAATGTGGTTCACCCAATTTGGGCTACGTCCACCAAGAATCACTTGCTCAGATTTTATTACAAGCCTCCACTCTCTCAATACAATACCCAGATCTCGTTTGGAGCTATGCTCAAAAACTCTACAGAATTCACACCCAAATTCAAAACACATCTGCAATACATTTGCTTGTCTATGTATCATATGCATAAGACCATATAAATAGATAATTTCTTAAGCAGTTTGATACAAAACCGTGGGTATCAAAACCATGGGCAAAAAACCATGGGTATTAAAACAATGGGTAAAAAACCATGGGCCCAAAAACAGCCCATAACGGTTACACATTACCCATGGGTTAATAAACCACCCTTGAAAATTTGTTTCGGGGGCTTCACACCCAAACCCCCGACCCGCTCACCGGCAAGCGGGACCACCATAAAAATACCCGAGTGTAACACATAGGAGGTGTACCATACTCTAACATGAAAATAGGCTCCATAAACATAACAATCTCCCACTTGGATACCGATTTCCACCGAGCAAGCTTCTCAACCCTTCACTGTCATCCATGAAGGCCAACCAAAGCTGAACATAGTTGTAGTTTATCCCTTGTGACCACCTTGGTCATCATGTCTCGTAGGATTTTGACTGGTATGAATCTTCTCCAACTTCAACTTATCTTCCTCCAAAGCTGTCTGATGAAGTGATATCTCAAGCTGTATATGCTTCATCACGGAGTGGAAAGCGAGTTCTTAGCTAGGTGTATAGCACTCGACTATCACTATGTAGCTTACATTCCTACTGCTTATGCCCTAACTCCTCAAGTAATTTTTATAACCAAATCATCTCTTTGCTTGCCTCTATGGCAGTAACATACTCACCTTCATGGTTGACAAAGCCACCAGATTCTCGTAGTCATGAAATCCACCTCACTTCTATCCCACCTATAGTGCAAATATAACATGTTGTGCTCCTCCTACTATCTACATCTCCAACCATGTCAGTATCTACATGACCACGTAAAGTGGTGTTTGATCCCTTTGTAGCACAAAAGCTGTCCTCATGGTCCCTCTCAAATACTAAAGGATCCACTTTACTACTTGTCAATGCTCTTTACCCGGATCACTCATAAATCTACTCACGACTCCCTACTTGCATGAGAAATATCAAGCCTAGTGCATACCATAACATACATCAAACTACCAACTGTTGATGAGTAAGGTACCTTGGACATATGGTTTCTTTCTGCTCTGTCTTGGGACACCTTTGCTCCTTTGATAACTTAATACGGCCTGCCAAAGGAGTCCCAACTGATTTAGCATCTGCATGTTAAACCTGTCCAATACCTTCTTAATGTAATCTTCCTGAGATAAAGTCAACTTCCATTCCTTCCTATCCCGAGTTATCCTCATACCAAGGATTTGTCTAGCTGACCCCAAATCCTTCATATCAAAGGATTCACTTAGCTGTTTCTTGAGTACTTTTATTTCTGCATGTTTTTACTCGCAACCAATATGTCATCAACATACAAACACAAGATAATATAACTTCCATCCTCAAATTTCTTTTATGTATACACGCAATGGTCGAATGACATCTAATATAACCTTGCTCCATCATGAAGCTATCAAACATCTTATACCATTGACGTGGAGCTTGTTTCAAGCCATACAAACTCTTCTTAAGTTTACACACCATCTCCTCTTTACCTTTGACCTCATAGCCCTCACGGTTGCTACATATATAGTTCCTCCTCCAAATCACCATGGATAAATTCGGTCTTTACATCTAAGCTGTTCTAAGTGTAAGTCTTCTACCGCCACTATTCCAAGAGCAGTTCTAATAGAAGTCATTTTTACTACAGGAGAAAAGATCTCATCAAAATATATACCTTATTTATGTGTAAACCCCTTGACCACCAACCAGGCCTTATATCTTTTCTTTCCTCCTTCGTCTTTAACTCTGTACACCCACTTGTTTCGCAATGCTATTTTGCCTTAGGTAGCTTCACCAAATCCCAAGTCTGGTTCTCCATGAGAGACTTATGCTCCTCATCCATGACTTGCTCCCACTTCTTACTGGCATCTACCTACATTGCTTCATCAAAGCTCTCTGGCTCTCCACTATCAGTGAGTAATAAATAATAAAGAGAAGGAGAAAAATGTTTAGGTTCTTTTCTTACCCTAAAAGACCTCCTCATTGTAGGAGTTTGGGGTTCCTGTTGAGTAGGTTCTGACCGATTCATGGGTCACTTTGTCCCATCCGAGAAGATCCTCTACCACTGCATATTCTTTCTTGGATTCTTCCCTATTTTCCTACAACTGTTGCTTATACATGACTTTCTCATTAAATACCACATCCCTAGACCGAATGATTTTCTTGTCCTTAATACTCCAACATTTAAATCCAAAGTCATCACCACCATAACCAATGAAAGTACATTTTTCTTATTTAGCCTCTAGCTTGGTCCTATCATCCTTTTCTATATGAACAAACACCTCACATCCAAAGACTCTAAGAAATGAATAATAAACTTTCTTACCATACCAAGCCTCCTCAGGTATGCCTCCATCCAAGGCACTTGAGGGTCCTCTGTTTATCAAGTACATAGTTGTGCTCACCGCTTCTGCCCAAAAAGAAAGAGGTAGTCCTGCATGTAACCTCATGCTCCTAGCATGTTCCATTATTGTTTTGTTCATCCTTTCTGATACCCCATTCTAGCTGCAGAGTTCCTGGAACCATATTTTGCCTATGGATTCCATTCTTAGAACAATAATCATCAAATTCATTATTGCTGCAATACTCCCCTCCATTATCTCGACTGAGACATTTTAGCTTAAGATCTGTTTCATTCTCTACCAAGGCTTTCCATTTAACAAAAGTGTCAAATACATCATATTTGTTTCTAATACAATAAACCCAAACTTTCCTTGTTACATCATCAATAAAAGTAACATAATAACTTGAACCCCAAGAGATGATACTTGAGCTGGCCCCCACACATCAGAATGCACCAGCTCTAACTTACTCTCTTTCTTTGTTGAGAAACCTTACTTGCTTTTGTTTCCCATATATGCAGTCCTCACACAACTCCAAACCTATTTCTGTATATCCAGGAAAATTCTTCTTTATGATTTCCATGCCCTTATGGCTCATATGACCGAGCCTATAGTGCCATAATGTTGTATCTACATATGAAGCCATAAGATTACAATCATTAGTACTATCAGTGGATAAATACAAGGTTCTAACCTTCTTACCTCTTGCCACCACAAGAGCACCCTTGGTAACCTTCCAAGAGTCAGCTATAAATATCACAGTACAACCATCACTTCCCAATTGCCCGTCGATATCAAATTTCTCCTTAATGTAGGCACATGTCTGACATCCTTCAATAGCCATGTATTCCCATTTTGCATCTTAACCTGAACAGAACCTTTTCCAACTATACTGCAAGGCTCATCATCACCAAGAAAAAAATTCCCAAAATCCCCTTGAACATAATCAACAAAATAATGCCTATGTGGAGTAGCATGAAAGAAGCCCCTGAATCTAAAACCCAAGATTCAGTAATATTATGCAAAGAAAGAATAAAAGCATCTTGACATACATTACCCGATGCCACATTTGCCTCCTTGTTTTCTTCTGTTGTTTCTTCCTATTGTTTCTTCCTATTGGTTCTTCCCATCCTCAAGCTCCCAACAATCCTTCTTTGCATGCCCAGACTTTCCACAGTTCCAACATACAATCTTGCTCTTGGATTTTGACCTTGCCCGATCTTCCGATTGTCCACGGTTTCCTCTATTCTTTTGTCTCCCTCTAGTTTCCATTTTCAAAGAATTCCCTAAAGTATAAGATTCCCCAGAGCTTTTTCTTCACATTTCCTCACTTAGAATCACCCCTATAACATCCTCAAACTTCAACTTCGAGTTATTTGGAACTAAGTTGCTTACCGCCATTACTGTGCTATTCCAACTTTCGGGTAAAGAGCATAGATTTAATAAAGCCCTAACTTCTTCATTAAATTCTATTGTAATGGAAACTAGCATATTCACAACTATATTGAAATCATTTAAATGATCTCACTCTTGAACTATTCTCATACATCTTCATATTAAACAACTTTTTCATTAAAAATATCTTGTTAAAGGCGAGAGGGTTTTTCATACAACTTCCTAATGCATCCATTAGATCTTTTGTAGTCTTTTCCTTTGAAACATTAAATAATAACAAAGATGCAAGACCCAGCTAGATCGTTCCAAGTGCCTTTCGATCCAACAAATCCTATTCTTCATCTTTCATACTCGAGGGTTTGTTCACCTTCTCAGACAATGGAGTATAAAGATCCTTCTGATAAAGGTAATCTTCCATCTGTATCTTCCAAAGACTGAAATTTTTCCTGTTGAATTTATCAACCCTAGATCTTCCATCATCTGCCATAGCTCCCACTCAAGATAAAACTTTCCCTATGATTCAACACTTCAGCAAAACCAAAACCAGCTCGATACCAATTGTTAGGAAATAAGAGATAAAATATGTGGAATAATCCCTTACAGAATCGCAACAGTAGAAACTAATATGCGAGAAAATATTTAGATCTCAAATAAAAGTGCAGAATAAATAACACAACACAGAGAGACAAGATTTAACATGGTTCACCCAATTTGGGCTACATCCACCAAGAATAACTTTCTCATATTTTATTACAAGCCTCCACTCTCTCAATACAATACCCGGATCCATTTGGAGCTATGCTCAACAAACTCTCTGAAATTCACACCGAATTCAAAACACATCTGCAATACATTTACTTGTCTATGTATCATATGCATAAGACCATATAAATAGACAATTACTTAAGTAGTTTGATACAAAACCATGGGCAAAAACTGTGGGTATCAAAACCATGGGCAAAAAACCGTGGGTATCAAACCAATGGGTACCGCAAAACCATGGGCCCAAAAACAGCTCATAATGGTTACCCATTACCCATGGGTTAGTAAACCACCCATGAAAATTTACTTGGGGGCTTCGCCCCGAACCCCCCTGACCCACTCACCGGTGAGCGGGACCACCATAAAAATACCCGAGTGTAACACATAAAAGGTGTACCATACTCTAACATGAAAATAGGCTCCACAAACATAACAAAAATGTAGGCTATGTAGGTAATTTTGCTAGAGCAGAGGATTGTGAAGAGGAGGTGAGATGATGTGTTTTTAGTTTACCTTGGGTTCGAGGTTGTTTAACCAAGGTTGATGGGTGAAGACCTAGGATAGATGGAAGTGGTGAAGGTTACGAGAGGGGTAGTGGGAAAAGTTGGTGTATACTGACCTAAGAGATTAGGTCTTTCTCTTAGGTGGGGAAATAGTATTTGTGATGGCTTGTGAGGATGTGGCTAAATCCAGTTTTGACAGGAGGATGAACTAGGCTTGATGTTGGCATGACTCCCAATTTGGTAATGGGTATGGATGCGAAGGAAGGTATAGGTGCAGTAGGGTTTTAGGCATAGGTAAAAGTTCATTTGATGGTAAAGGTTTAGGTGTGGGTGAGGGTGATGAAGAAGGGGTAGCTACAACTGGCATGGGCATGGTGGGTTTGGTTGTTTGAAACACCTTTAGATAGATCATGGAAGTGTCAGCAGACAACATCTGCATTTGAGTTGAGACATATAGTTGAAGGTGTCCCCAAAACATGGAATTGTCAACATAATCCAAGCGGTTGGCCAAATGTGAGAATGACACCAATGTAGGGGAGGATGATGTTGATTTGGTAGTAATCCTTGTAAATAATGTATGTGATACAGTGAAATGGTTGACTTCAAACTCTGTGGGTAGAAGAGACGAGAGCATATCAACAGGATCTTTGAAAGCTAGTGTAGAATTATCACCAATAGGAAGGGATGTTACTAATGGATCCCCTATGGGTAGGGGAGAAGGAAATTTATATGAGGTAGGTTCTTCTTTCCATGAAGAAGTAGGTAAGCATGAATCTCCCATGTGTAGAAGAGTAAGTAATGTAGGTTGTTCATCAGGTTGAGAGGTGAGTGGGGTAACTACATCAGAAGATATGGTGGACTCCTCCGTGGGTGGAGGAGAAGATAAGGAAGAATCCTCTATGGGTAGAGGAGTAGATGAAACAGTCCCTGTATGAATGAAGGACCTCGTGCAAGAATATTCGTGATAGATTGAAATTGAGGAAATTGATCGAGAAGGAGGTGGTATAATGTCAAAAAGGACATGAATCTCACGAACAATACTATCACTGGTCAAAGTTTCACCGGTTTGGTTAGACAATGGGGTGTGATTTGGGAATGGCTTCTTGAATATTTGAAGGTTCTATTTAGCCTGTGCGTTAGGGTTATCCAAGATGAGATATCCATTATCTAACATTTCTTAGATGATGTTTTTAAAATTTATACAATTGTCGTGGTTATGACCTCTAACATGATGATAGTTGTAGTAATCATTTTCTTTATACCATGCAAGCACAGGATGAGAAGGGTCAAAACCAGTATGTGGTTTGATAGGTGGAAGAGTGATTGCTCCAGATTTTAGAAGTTTTTCTAAAACTGAAGATTAGGGTTCTCCTAAGGTAGTATATTTTCACCGCTCTCCTGCTTGAACCTGAAAAACACGAGCAGGAGAAAGGTTGGAAGAATGTTTTGATTGGTGGATGGATAAGATGGGTTGGCTTTCAAAACTCTTTGTGTTGACAAATCCTTTTACTTTATAATAATTATTTTTAGTTTGGAAGAAGAATAGGTATCATTTTTTTTAAATGTAGCATTCATGTTACACAATTATATCTTCTTCTCTTCAATGGCATGAATTTCACGTTTAGGGCCATGGTGAATGCCTCGTCAAATGTGTAGAAGGTTTAAACTTAGAGATTTAGTAAGATGTGTCTAGCACAAGCTCTAGTGAAAAACTCTATCAACTCCTTTGAGGTAATTATAATGTGAGTTGGTTAATCGGACTCGCCAATGAGTGAAAAAATATGTTATAGATTCGTCTTCATATTGGTGTGTTGTGTATAAGTTGGTCACTTAACAATGTTGATAGAAAAGTAGTTTAGAAAATCTTGAGCTACCTGATTAAATGAAAATATGGAGTTCTAGGTAGAGCACTATACCAATCTAAATCATGTCCCATCAAGGACATTGGGAATGTCTGCAAGAGTAAAGTGTCATCGTGAGAGATGAGATAACACACATGTTTAAAAGACCACAAGTGTTGTTGCAGGTCTTATTTTCTATTGAATCAGGTTGAATTTAGGAATTTCCCAATGTGTATGGTATGGATGAATCAAAATGGATGGGTGAATGGGCTCATTGCAAATCTCATCATATGTCAAAGAGTTACGTGATCCGGAGACATATGCTTCTAATGTCTACATCTTGTCCATCATCATTTTGATAAGATCATTTGTGGGTTGTGATGATGGAGCACCCCCTATAGTATAAGGAGGGAGATAAGATGGGTATGATATGGACGACACTCTAGTATGTGGTGGTGTCAAGTACAAAAATTGTGATGAAGGAACATAGGATGGAATAGATGTGGAGGGAAAGTACCCTGGGTAAGTGGTAGATGAAATAGGGGGTTATTGGTGATAGGTGTAGGTAGGTGGGGTGGACGTAAATAATCTCGTAGCAATCGGAGGAAGAGACTACAGGATGGAGAGGACAAGGTTTTGGAAGGGGTTATGGGTTATCAACACTAGTGGTGGCTGAGATGCAATATGTATATGAGAAGTGGAGGGCATATATACCTGTACAAAGGGTGGTTGATGAAGGCATGGTGGATTTCATAGGGGATACAAACATCAAAGGTGTGATAGATTCCATAGGTGTAATAGATATCGATGATGTAGGGTCAAGCTGGGAAACCACATGTGGTAAGGTGGAGTAGGCTAAGGCTACGCCGGCGCGGTAGATGATGCGAGTAGTGGGTGTGAAAGCAGGAGGAATGGACAGAGGCATGCCATATACAATCTACCCCGATGAATCATGGATATATTAATGAGAAAGGTAATCTTTGTAGAGCAGAGGGGTTTTTATCAAGGAGTCTTGCAAACTCATCATCACCAGTGGGTATGGTAAGAGACTAATTGGGTTCCATACGGGAGTAGATACAAGGGGCGGTGGGCTAGGTGGAAGAGGTTGGAAGCTAGTGTGGAACACGAGATCGTTGGCTTGTCTATGAGTCAAAACCATGTGACTAAAAATAAAGCTGGTGATCTACGAGAATTCTATGACCACAATGAGTGAATCAATGGCCTAAGAAAAGAAAGAATGCATGCTACAATAGTAGTGAGTGAAGAAACCAATGTGCTACAACTTTAGTGAGAAGATACGTCATATCTAGTGGCAAAACCACCTCATAGAGGATCGTGCCTCAAGGAGATTTGAACATGGGTGGGAAAGCACACAACCGTGTCAGTTGACCGCACCACTCCCACCCCATTGGTATGGATTATAGGGATTTGAACAAGGAAACACATAGAGACTATTCCCCTTTACCTTTCATCGACGAAGTTTTAGATAATTTATTGGGGAAAAGGTATTTTTCATTCCTAGATGGTTTTAGTGGGTAAAATCAAATCATGGTGGCACTAGAACACCAAGACAAGACCACATTCACTTACCCTTGAGGGACATTTTCTTACAATTTTTACCTATTGGCTTATGTAATGCTCCTTCCACTTTTCAAAGAGCCATGTGAGAAGTTTTTATTGATCTCACTCATGATTCTATGGAGATTTATATGGATGATTTTATAGTTTATGGAGAAAAATTCCAAGAGGAATAGATACTTTGGACAAAGTACTCTCTAGGTGTGAGAAACATTAGTTATCTCTAAACCATGAGAAATGTATTTTTATGATGGAACAAGGGATAGTCCTAGGCCACCATGTTTTGAATAAGGGAATTAAGGTAGATCTGGATAAGGTCAGTATCATTGTGCAACTTCCATCACCCAAGAATCAAACTAAAGTAAGAAGCTTTCTAGGACATGCAAGATATTATAGAAGATTCATTTTAGATTTTAGTAAAATAGCTTCTTCGTTGTTTTCCCTTTTAACAAAGGATTTTGAATTTGAATGGACAAAAGTGTGTTAAAAATATTTTGACATTATCAAGGACAAAATAATAAATACTCTAGTTTTAAGAGGTCTAAATTGGAAGCTGCCCTTTCACATTCAAATTGATGCTTCTAATGAGGCGGTAGGAGATGTTTTAAGAAAAGAAGTAGAAGGAAACTACACAACCACGAGAGAGATAATTTCTTTCCTTTGTGTATGAAATTAACAAGTTTCACCATTACATTATAGGTTATGAAGCAATTGTTCATACAAATCATTCCCTCATTCTTAAATGTGGATGTGATCATGTATTATGCATGTGTGTAACTGAAGATGAGATCTTTGATATACTCATATCATGTCATGATGAACCATTAGAGGGACATTATTCATTCAAAATAATGATCCATAAAGTTCTAGGGGTTGGATACTATTGGCTTTCTTTACATAAGAATGTCAAAGAGTATGTGTGACAATGTAATAAATGTCAACGTATGGATTACCAACACTTACAACTGAGATTCCCCCAACCTCAAGTGGTTCTAGAGCCATTTGAGAAGTGGGGATTGGATTTCATTGGACCAATTGACCCAATTTCTCAAGGAAAGGAGTACATCTTGGTATGTATAAATTATGTGAAAAAATGGGCCAAGGTACAAGCTCTCCAATATGTAAGGGATGAGAAGGTAGCATACTTCTTGTATGAACACATTTTCTAGTGATTTAGAGCACCAAGATCAATTGTTTCATATCAGGGACCTCAGTTCATGTCAAATGTGGTCAACTCTTTTGTGGCAACATATCAGTTAAGGCACAATAAATCATCTCCATACCACCCTCAATCTAATGGTCAAGTTTAAGTTAAAACAGAGAATTGGATAAGATTTTGACCAAAGTAGTAGATCTCTCAAGGAATAATTAGGTTTAGAAATTACCCGAAGAAGTATGGGCTAACAATCCAAATTGTAAAACAACCATAAGTTTCTCTCCATATGATTTGGTTTTAATGTGAGATTCAGACCTTAAGGAAAATTGTTGCATTAGGAATTATATTTTTCATAATAACAACAGACAAGAATTATCTAGTTGAATGAATTATATGAGATGAGGTTACAGGAATTACACCAAACATAGATGATCAAACATCAAAGGAAACTGTGGCATGACATGCCTTACTAGGAAAAGAAAGTTTCAAAAAGGATATTGAGCTCTACTATTTGATTCAAAATACAAATACTTTAAGGGGAAGTTACAAACATGATGGATCGACCCATACTAATTTGATGAAGTATTCAATAATAGGATTGTGTAGCTTATCTTGATTGATGGTGAAAGAAGAGTGATGTTGGTCAATGGTCATCGACTATAGCTATACCAAAACCAACATCCAAGGAAGAATTCAAAAATATACTACAAGACAATTCGACTCTGAATTTTTTAGATAAGGTCACCTTATCCATGTTAATTTAAGGCTAAATTGATCTCTGAATAAAAATAATAAATAGGGGATGGTTGAAAATGGGAAATGGCGGACATCTTCTTATGAGGGAGTGGTTGAAAACCAAAAATGGTGACCATTCCTTCTTTTAAAAAAGAGAGTTTTTTTTTAAATAAAATATAGGTGGTTGAAAACCAGCAATGGTGGTCACCTAGGAATCATGTCATGAATAAGTGTATCAAGACAACATGCAAAAATATAGTGTTGATAGAAGATGTGACAAGTGATTATTAATGAGGTATGTGTTATTACTTCTCTTTTAAATGTTGAAAATTTTAATGATAAGATGTTAATTATTGGTCTTATTCAAAATGATGACTCCCCACTTCCTATGTCTCCTCACATGTTCCACATCATCCCAATAAATTTCTCACACACTTCTAATCAATCACTCACATGTTCCCCATTTATTCTTTAAACCACCCATCATTTTATCAAAATTGGTTAATCCTAGCAAATTCACATTTGCATGTGCATAAAATTGTTTTCATTCTTGTGTTTTCCCACTTTCATTCTTACACCATTAATTTTGTTGCTTGTGTACTATCATTGTTAGCATTATTGTGCTCTAGTATTTTCCAGTCATGTATCATTAAAATTTTTGTTTCATACCAAAATGGGAATCAAGATCCACCACAAACCGTCAAGCCCAATCAAATTACTATTAGACACTAAATTTGTGGCAGTTTTTGAGAAAGCGAGATGGCTGGATTTTATGATAACATATGAAGAGTTCAACCCAAGGATGATAGAGGAGTTTGTAGCAAACCTTGTGGAGGGATATTCAAGAGTAAAAGGTAAAAAAATATTATTCATTTCCTCTATTATTAGTCAAATTTCTAGTATTCTGGAGGAGGGGCAATTGGTAAATTTTAGGAATCCTTACTCTGAAATCATTAAAAGGTTTTTTATGGGGAAGAAATAAAAGTTGGAGTTAGTTTTTGATAACAAAGGGAAGGCCAAGGGCATCAAGAGAAGCACTTTTCCTAAGCCATGGGAAGATGTGGCCAAATGGGTAATTAGGTATTTTACTTGTGAAGGCCAATATGAGGTTATCCTTGGCCCAATCTTAAGAATTCTTATCCCCTATGCCATAGAGAATCTAGTGACCAAAATAAAATTAACATCCCACAATTTTTGTATGACTATGTTTCTCGCCCTTTGAAAAAAATCGATGGGGTTCCCCTATATCTAAAATTCCAAGGGCTAATCCACCTTGTTTGTAAGAATCACTTCATCAAGAAGTGTAATGGGCTAAGGAAGTGGATTAAATTTCAAAAGAAATACGCCCTTGATCCTACTATAATTCTAGAAATAGGACCCTCCATCCAAGCCAAGCCAAAGAAAAGGCTTAAGTCATTCGGTCTAATTCATACTATGAGGAACACCAAACTGAAAATGTCCCCTCATAGGAGGAACAAGAGGCAAAAACCACAATGAGAACCCTAAACCAAACACATCCTACTTCTCCATATGCCTTTACATCCCCTCCAGGCCCTATTTTTTAGGAATATATTTTGAAGACAATGTTACTTCTTAAGAGTCCCTCGACTAACAAAGGAAAGGCACCTATGATTGAAGGTGAGCCTAGCTCACCTATTGACACTGAAACCTTTATTCCCCAAGTTTTAGCCATTTCTAAAGTGGAGTATGAGCTACATCAAGCATAAGAAATAATTAACCAATTGCAACTTGCCCTTCAAGAAAAAGATGTAAGAATTTCTCAATTGGAGGCAGACAAAGATAAGAAGATTCAACAACTCCAACAAACAATAGATCATAAAGATGGAATAATCTAACAACTTAAGAAGTATCTTAAGGGGAAAGAATTAGAGAATTAAATCTTTGTAGTATGAAATAACTACCTGATGAACTTTCACTTTTAAGAGTATAAAATGAGAAAATAGAGCATGTAACAACCGCTAACCAAATGATTCAAATAGATTATGTATTTCCACAAATTATCATATCAAGAGGGATGATCAAGTGGATGTGACAATGTTGTGATCTTAGGAAAGTGGAAAATGAGAATAAGATATTAAGAGAAGAAAATAAAATACTCCAGGATAATATGACTATGCTCTACCACTTGTATGAACAAGCCCTTGCTTGTAGAGCACCCTCTAATTTTTATGCCTTATTTATGAAAGAACAATTTTTAAAATGGCAAGCCTCTAGGATTTGATACACTAAATCCCCAAAAATTTAGAATGATAGAAAATTCATGGGAACATATGCAACATCTGATACAATTGGGAAAAAAATAATGTGAATTTTATGTTCACAAATTTATGCTCCCTGAACAAGTAGAAATACCAATTAACCTATATGTAGGGAGGTGCAGTTAAGGTATTTTATCTCCACATTAAGGCATCAATCTATATGGTGGGATCAAAGGGGATATTTCACAAAAGAAGAAACTAATGCAGGCCTCCTCATGAGGCATGATCTTCCAGCACCAGAAATATTCTTAAGGAAATATACTACCGGAGTTTATCAAGCGTACAATTGATGGATAAATATAAAGAAATCATCTCCACTTATGTTTCGATTTCAAGGGTATGTACTTCTAAATTTTTATACGTCCTTCTTTTCTTACTAAAAATATATGAGTTACTCCAAGAATTTTGGAAAAAGAAAGAAGTCATGTGGTGGTGCAAATTAACTTGTAGTAATTAATATGTTGTTCATTAATCTACATTCATTTAATCATCAAACCAAGGGATGTAAAATTTCAATAATGTTAGTGATGTATGCACAGTTACAAGTATTTACGAGGTACGAAATAAGTTGTTGTCACTACAATGCTTGAAATAACAATGCTTGAAACAAACTAAACTCAAACTAAAAGTAAATAGCTTCTAAATACTATAACTAAAACAGAGCTTGTAAATTTAGAATACATATAAAGGAATGAATTTCTTGTTAATCTATCCATGCAATAAAACAAAGAAAAAAACTATGGAGGGGTTTAGCAAACCACAAGTGGGCCCTGCCTTGGGTGTTAATCCCTCTTAAGGCTTGTACCTAAAAGTTACTAAACAGAACTCAGATTCTTTATTGAATTGGCATGAAGATTTCATTCAGGAGTAAAGTAACTTTTGTATCTACATATCCTATATTCTAATTCTCTACATAGATCTCTAACATCCCCTTACAATCCCAGCATTAATATTTCTCTTTTATAGTCCTTCTTTGCATCAGAATGTGAGAAGTAGACTTGACAAGGAGTTCAAAAAAATTAAGTAAAATATCTCAAATAGATCATCTGGAGATTCGATGCATGCAAAATTAATAAAAATGTGTTTAGATGTCAAACACATAACTTAAGTAGCTAATCAATTCAATTAATCAGTTCTCAAATCATGAATTCAATCAATCAATTCCTCATTTAGTTGTAACGAATAATCAAATCTATTGTTGAGTTATCTTCAATTCTCATGTTCCATTTTGTAACTGCCTCTTCCGCGACACATACAAACTTGGAGTGTTATCCTTCACATTCCAAGAGATCTACACAATCACGGGTCCTTTGTTATAGGTGGTCTTCTTTGGCTTCGGATGGGTCATTGGCTATAGGTGATTCCCTTCGAATTCGCACAAGTCGCTGCAGATGGGTCCTTTAGCTATAGGTGATTCCTTTGGTTGTGGATGTGTTGTTGTAGAAAGGTCTTTTCTACATACAAGTTGTTGCATATAACAAGTTTCTTACAAACAAGAGTGGCATCATAGATATCATCATCCATACAACTTATTGCAATCAAGATAATAATTACATACTCAAAATACCACAAAATAAAGATAACTAGTCACAATTATATTAATTAGTATTATGCCATAAGTTTAGGTTATGATGATAATGTTCAACAATATAGTAGGGAAATACAAGTACAAGGCTTCAAATGGTTCAACAAAATATAGAAGATGAGTTGTTTATACACATGGTTTAATCAAATCATCATCATGTCTCTACCTAACCTAATATGGTTAATGAGGAGAGAAAAAGAAGTATGAAGAATCATGCTAGAAATGCAGGAAAAATGGGTAGGGTATATGGTTGGACTACCACTAATACTATCTTTGGTTCCTGGATGGAATAAGACACAAGAGGAACAGCTGATATTTACAAAAGATAAGGGAAATTATAATCAAATTTTATGGGTTCAAGCAATCTTGAAAAGGAAACTTGGCTTAGTTTCACTAATGAATATAATTACACAAGAATAGTATAATCCTTTACAAAACCATATAGTAGAAGACCTTTTAATCCCTAAACATGGGGGAGTGATGAGCCTTGTTAAATCCTATCCAAACCAACATTTATGTATCATCATTTTGTATTAGACATATGTTAGCATTCTATAATTAATATTTTAATATCTTTAAAAGGAAGTTTTTTACATAAAACTTGTTCATTTTCATCTTATCTATGCTTCTTTGAATGAGTTGAAATAAATTGATATATGTGATAATAAATGTGAATGAATGACCTATTTTAAGCCTAGTGTAGGACTCATAAAGATCCCAGCCCAAGACTCACCTAAGCATTGGCATAGGATTTCATATAGCCCAACGTAAGACTCATATCATAAAGTGTAGGACTCACATTAGAGTGTAAGACTTGTGTTATGGAAGCATAGGACTCATATGAAGGGATCGAAGGACTCAAAAACAAGGAAAGGAATTGATCTAGTTAGCACATAGGTTACATGATGAAAGGAGAATTGAATGTGTATTATCCTCTAACCATCATGTGACTTGTGTAGATTATGAGAGTCCAATTTAACATCAATTTTGGTTGGAAATGTGGAACAAGTAGATGGTATAAATTGTTAGTGAACTGATAGTTACCATTATTCAAGGGATTTGAATGCATAAGTTTTGTAATCCTCTAAAATCTCTAAATATCTCATTTGAACGTTGATTAAGGACTCCACTCGGAGTTAGCAAGATAAATCTAATCAAAGTGTGATATGTACTTGTTCTTTAAAATTTGTAACTCCCTAATAAGAATTTGTTCTCATAGAAATATATTAGTTAATTATTACTTAGCTCTTGCAAACAATAAGTCCTCTTGTAGAGTGACAAGAACTTTTTTATTATAAAAGTGTTTGTATTAGAATTATAATATGTTGGTTGTTCATGAATGAAAGTATTGTATTATATTCAATCAATTACATGGTTCTAAGTTGAATATCATTGGTGTAGTTTCAAGTCTAAAACTGGATCAAGAGGGAAGGAGAAAGGGCCACTCCTCCCCAACATAAAGAGAAGCATTCCATGTTTGTTTAATTTTTCTATTTATTTATCATTTAATTGTTTGTAAGAATTACAGTACTTCCAATATTTTAATTTGACATATTGTTCCAACATCTTTAGCATCTTAGTTCATATATTTAGGAATCTCTATTTTATGTTATCAACTAGGTAGATAGATAGTTTAAGTTTAGAAATAGTATTTGGTTAAATCTAGTAGTTAATTCATGATTATAACAATTTCAACCATTCTCTTTTTGCAAACAACATTGGACACCACTTTGGATTGACAATAATGAAAATAATTAAATTACAAGTATCAAAGATTTCATCAATTATGGCATTCCTCCCATGACACATGTTCTTACCATCGTATTGATGGTCATCCCACTAACTCATGTCCTCAACTCCACAATATCATTCAATACCTTCTTAACAAGGGGGACATTGTCATTGAACCACCATCTTCTCCATCTTTATCCACTAACGACCATCCGATCACTTCACACAAATACTATTCCCACTTCTTCTCCATGTGTTACCTCTCCATCATAAATTTCTCACTTCCCTAATACATCAAAATCATCATGTGCACTTAGTGTCTCATCATCTAAATTAAAAATTTCCAAATCCACTCCTATTACATGTTTCCACCTTGGACTCAACACCATTGTGCTCACCTAATCACTCATTATCTACATTATCCTTGTATCCATCCCCACTATCATGTACTTCCACAATGGTAGTGGTCTCATGATTTGTCCTTGTTAGAGTCTTTGACTTTGTCACCACATCTATCACCATGTGATTCTATAACACCCATCACTTCCCCTCCTTCTTCACTTTTTTTCTCACATACACTCTACTTCTCACCTAACCAATTACCTCATATCCATTATTTTCATCATCCCATAGGGTTACATAACTCATTCACCTTTGTGTACTCCCATCGATATACCTCCTTTGTAGATTTCTTTCACATTCACCCTTTTTCATTCATCACAACTTTTCAAGCACCATTTTTATTATCCACTCCTCCTTTTGAGTTCATGTCATCAATCACATCTAAGAAACCATTGGTTTTTACACATGTGCCTCACAATCCTTCTCCACCTCCCATTACATGTCCACATACTTCCAATTTTCTCCCACATTCTCATTTGTTTGACGTTCATTCTTACATGATGCTTCCTATTCCATTTCATCCTTCTATTCTTAAACCAATTCATCACAATTTCACACCATTGGCTCTCACACTTTCTTCACACATCACTATATTTTTCACACCCCATCTACCATGATATCATCCCTAGCATCATGCTTCATAACACTCCACCATCTACCATTGGTTTATACTCATGTCCTTGGACATCAAAAATTTTGCACATAAACCACATTCAACACCTTTCTTAAGTGATTCATCCCCAAATTCATATTCTTCACACACCACCATGATATGGATTTTCATTGGAATTCTTTCTTTATTTATCATCAACATCATCCCCGCCACTCTAATCATCTATCTCATTTATCACTTTCTTTTATACATCACGTCTCTCACTCACCTAGTTCCTATACAAAATGGGGGACTTTAATTTGTATCCACTCCACATTCTCCATGATCCATACATTCCACTTCTTTTCATCAATCCTAGATTCAAAAAACGCCCGATTCTCCACAAAAACACCCACTTTCACACAGCTAAACATCTTTCAAAAATCTAAAAAATATATATTCCAAAAAAATTACAATAAACAATGCTTACTCATGGATGTTCTTCCACATTTTCTTTATTCATATTTCATTCAAATTCTCCATTCACTGCTACACATTTCATTTATAATTCATTCACATTCCATGTTTTAGTTTGTTTCACATTTTTGGTGAACACTTTGATCATATTGTTTTCATGTTTTGTGAGTCAATAATATTTACTATAGTTTCTTGAACTTGGTCTCTCCTTACTTGGTAAATTAAGAACAATTGTCCTCTTTGAGATCCATACACATGCTTACACACTTAACAACTTATCTTGAAGACCCCAAAGCATTCTTTGTTGACACTTGCCTATTGTCATCTCTACAATCACTTCCACTCCCTCCATCAAGCCACTCATGATTCTAAACCCCTAGAAAACTGAGAGATGAATATCATGTGAAAAAAATCAAAATAATCAAAATCAAGAAAAAAAATCAAAATTCAAGCAAAGAAAAAGTGAAAGAAATATTACACTCTCTCTCTCATGGGGTCTTTCCAGATCTCTACCGAGGATATGGATGCCTGGATGGTAGGATAATTTAATGTTTCGACTAGAATCAAATGTACCTCCATCAGGGATATGGATGCTTAGATGGAAGTGAAGTAATGTACGGATTATATTTTCCTTCCATCTCATTTCCCACCAATCACATGTTTTAATCACAAACACATTGGCTTTTTTTTCTCTCATTATCTCACGGGTCTTCATTTTAAGTGGTCAATTCACTCTCAAATGCACACATAGGATCTCAATGAGTCGTAGGGCTAGTATGTCACCTTGTGTGGTTAGACCTTTTTCAAGCTCTCATTTTATCTCATTTATTTTCTCATGTCTCGTGTATTCAGGTTCATTGTGTGTTCACCACAACTCATGTTTAAAACTATGTCCATCTCACCTACACACCACTTACACTTCTCCACTTCACTGACCGAGCATTCATAGGCATTTGTTTCCTTCTACAACATTTTTCACTTTACTTTGTCATTCAATTTCTTCATTTTGGCATTTTATGACATACTTATTGCACTCATATTTACACTTTTACCATTTTCCTATTTCTTCATCAGTATCAAAATTTTCACAAAAAATATCAACTCTAACCTACCCCATACTACCCACCCCTAACCTCTCCATCCTAATTCACTCGAAAAGTCACACCCACACGACTCATCGATCCACTTTTGTGCCCTCACTCCCTAACCCCTTCAACTCACCCTTCACT
Organism: Taxus wallichiana var. yunnanensis; assembly: GCA_018340775.1. Classification (NCBI taxonomy): domain Eukaryota; kingdom Viridiplantae; phylum Streptophyta; class Pinopsida; order Cupressales; family Taxaceae; genus Taxus; species Taxus wallichiana. Next base: position 568,941,625 of record CM031235.1, read on the forward strand.
AACCTGGCTCACCATTGTGATGCCTATTCCCTACACCCCACCTAACTCAATCACCATAATAACCAAGCCACTCCATCCTCATTTCCACCTCACCTTACCCCTCCCTAATCCATCAAACTCTTAAACCTCCCCCCCACTCATAAAATTTCCCCACCCCACCGAGTTTCCCCACCCCATCACACCTTACGATGACTCATCCCTCCCCACTCACTTCTCATGTTATCCCACGTTGTATGGAATGTGTGACTCCTCCCATTCCTACTCACTCCCCCATGAGCTAACCCACCCCATAATCCCCTTCCCATATCTAACATGGAGAATTTCACCTATGCGACTCACCTCTATGTGTTTTCCTCCACATGAATTCTTTCATGTCACCCATCTACCTCACCCAACACATCCCTAAGCTCTCCTTCCCCATCTTGTTATCGACCCACTTCCCCACACTTGATGCTTGACTCACATGTTCCCCTACTCTCCCAACTCCACACACCTACACACCTCATCCCCTAACCTAACTCCTCATTTGATTTCCCCTACCCAACTTGGTCACTATCATGACCGAGATGGCCTTAACCCCATCTAATCCCGACTTGCCCTTTGTTATGCTTCACACTCCTCCCTCCCCATAGGTCATGCTTATGACCTACTCCCTGAGCTTCATCCCAGCTCCCTTAATCATTAATCTTCATTCCCTCCACATACTCACCAAAATAAGCCCATTCACATAACCCTTCATCATGTTTTCTTCACTTCATCCTTCACGCCACAAATTTCACTCTCTTTTCGATCACCCTCGTGACCTCATCTAAATATTTCCCCATATTTTATCATCATCCATCCCATACACATCACGTTCCCAACCACCCAACTAGATCTTCCCTATCCATCTCACCTCTAGTCAAGTCACCCCCATCCATCTCACCCAACTAGCTCACATTTCATCTCACCTTCCAACTTACCTTCTTGCTCCCAACCCTATTACAACTCATCCAACTCAACTTATATCACCTTTAACTCATTCAACTCACCTCTAACACATTCTCTATCTCCATGTGTCTCATCTCTTCCCTATGTATCCTGCCACCTCACACGTGCCATGTTAATTGTCCACTCACCCACCAAACTTGTTTGTCATAAATCTTTCATCAACTCTACCTATTCACTTTATGACTTATTAATACTTATATTCACTATTTTATTTACCACTCATCACTTATTCACTTTGCACATGACTATGGGGAAACACTAACATTGCTTTATGTTTTATGTGCATGTTACCAAGGATCAACTTTTATCATCTTTAAGCACCACTTTTCATCTTGTGCCATGTTGGGAAACATGCAGTTTCAAAAACTACCACTTTAGGGGGGAATCACACACAACCCTTCTCATATGATTCTATGACAACCAATCAATCATCAATAATCAATCGACTTATATTCTTTACCTCATGAAATCAATCTATCCATCCCTTCATAATCTCCAACAAAAGTGGCCATTGATTGCATTTCTAGGTTCTTATCTATCCAGTCAACCAAAAAAGCCCACGAATATGGAAACCACCATCATAGGGTTAGATTACCCTTATCTCATCTTTTTTATGTGTTGCATCTTACCTACTCCATCATGTAGCCCAAAAAGGGGAAAATGTAGACACTAGAAAATTCACCTTGTATATAAGTTCCCTTATTCAAAAACACAAAAACATCATAAAACACAAAAACCACAAAAAAAAATCATAAAACCCCACAAAATGGAGCTAAAATACAACTCACCACTCATTTACTAACCCTCACCCACTCACATTTAATTATGTCCCATCACACCTACCCATGTACATGCCAAATGCACTATGGTCCCTTATCATTGCACCCATGTTTGTCTCACTCCCCTATGCATTCCAAATCTATAAAATCACCTCCTCACACATCAATTCATCTCTCTAATCAACTCTTATCCTGGATATTTTTACACTAAGGTTATACTTGAGTTTTCTTTCTCTCTTTCTTACATATATTGGTTTTGCAAGTCTTGAAGAAGGAAAATAAAAGTTCAAAGGATAGATATTACTTGTTGTAACACTTTCCTAGTGAAATTCCAACATAGGAGGGAATCACAACTACGATTGGCTTGTGATCTCTGTGTGATTTTGGGTGAAAAAAATTTGTGGTTATCTTACAATTTGAGTCAGGTATACTTGTCATTTTTATTTACTATTTTGTCATTTTACATCAATAAAATGTCTTTTATCTCCTTAAAAGGGTTAGGAATCTAACTGAGGTAGGTCCCCTAACCACCAAAAACAACTAATATTTTTCAAGTGTGTTTGTGTGCAAGTTAGATTCAAATATGAAGAGTTTTACCCACTTTATTCAATGAAAGAAACTATAATTGTCCCTCTCTTATCAATGGAAACATAATCCCATTTTATTTTAGTAGCATTGATTTGGTTGTTATTATTTGACTAATCCATCTTGCATGTGATCCAAATATAGGCATAAACTTCCAACGTTATATTTTTTTATCATATGTGCTCTACAATACTCAAAATCATGTATAGGTATCTCATAGGTTTTTTCCACATTAATTGAATCATCATCACAATCCAACATATAAACTGATTATAGACTTTCTTATTCACTATCAACATGGGAAGTACAAGCACTAACTAAAGAAAACACACATGAATAATGAGGATAAAAACATTCATCACACTATGTTTATTCTTCAAAATGATTTACTTCATGTTTACTAGAAGCAATGGGTCGGATGTATATCTTTTTCATTACCTTTTGTAAAAGCCTTATTTTTTATGAAAAAGCATCTTCCCTTTGTCAAAATATCTATCATGAGTGGGTCCTCTATCCTAATTATGTGGCATACTATTTAAATGATACTTATTATGGAATGGAAGAAACCCCTTTCAATCATAGTCACTCTATAAGATAACTCCTTGAGCCCATGTCATCTTGTCTAATTTCTCATCAACACTCAATGGAGTGCTTAGGGATTTTTTCATTTAGTGGGAGGAGTTTCACATCATCTCTTTTGGATGGATTTCCAACAATTATGATATCATTTTCAATGTTGATTTCCAAAGTATATGAATGTCTTAAATTGATTGGTCCTTTATCCCTAAGATAGAATCCAATTAGAATCAAAACCCTCAAATATTTGATAATAAAATTTACATTAGGGGTGTAACATTTTCTATAAATTTCATTATGACCTTGGTGAATCTACCATTAAAATCTTGAGCACATTAATTAAGGTTCTTTTTTATGTTTTCAAATCCTCATGAGAAATATAGAATCTATCTTATCACCGAATTGCATTCATATCATGTCATGAATCTATAATCCCACTAAAAAAATTATCAAACCGGTCCTAGGAATTTTATTCCAAAGTATGAATAAGTTATTTAATAATAACACATTCATAATGAATGTCATAGTCATCAACTAGATTGTTAAAAATCTCAAGTGTTGATCACCTGAGATGACTTTCCTTTAAATTTAGGTAATTTTCTTCTAATTTTAGTAAGGACCTCTATAGGATAGCCTTGCATTTAATATAAATTAATATTATGAAGTTATTTTATCCTAAAAAGGTTCAAGGAGCTCTAACATCAAAGCCAAAGAAATTTAAATTATATTTTTACCTAACAGGAGGGATTGATTTTAATCTAGAGGATTAACTAAATATGGAATATCAAGAACAACAATATGGATAGTGAGATCTTGTCATGAATATCCATTCAACTCTCCTAGAGAAATTCTATATGATTTAGGGAAATTAAGGGCAATAAACTCTCAAAATTAAGTTTGGGACACTTTTTTCCATTTAATCGGAGGTAAGGAGAAAACATTATGATTTTTCCATAGGTAGGTGTTTTACTAGTACTTGAATAATTGAAAAGAGAAAAAAATATAGGATTGATATTTTCACTCAATTTTTTAGAAATATTAGAAGATGAATCAATATTCTCAATTAATATATTCTCTCTATAATTGGAGGGGATGAAGTAGAATTAAACTCAAAGTTTTGAATATGAGAAATACCTCTCTCTTGTGCACATGCTTCTAGATCCTCTTATCTCTTGATTGGTGATTTCATTTTGGAGTTCTATATACTTATTTGAGGAATCTTCAAAAAGTGTATCCCCTAAAGTTTTGAAAATTTCAAGTCACAAGAAGCAACAAAAGTTTAAGGAGTAATAGATTTAGAAATATTTTAAAAATATATGGGCTAACTAAATAAAATAAATAAAGGGAGTTATCAATACCTCAAAGGTATACATAGTTGAAATACACAAGCTTTAGATCTAATGTATTTGTAGAAATGGTAACAACATGCCATGATCTCCTCATATTTTAGAATGTAATGACTAAAACCATAGAGATCACAAATGACACCACAATTCTCATACACTTAGACAACAATTTGGAAAAAAGTAGTCAAAATGATAATGGGAAGATGTAAATTATATTCCTACTCAATTTTAGGCTCAAAGGAATAAATAAGAGTGGAATTGGTCATTGTAGCTAAGTTTTTCCTTATAGTGGATATATTCCTACCTAGGCTCGTGAAATCTAGGAAAATACCCTAAAACAACCCAAACTATGTTAAATGATAAGGATTATGAAAATACAAAAACTCAACCAATCAGCCTAACCCAGGTATGATTCCCACTCAATTATCTATCACTAGATGGAAAATCACAAATCTACCTAAGAATGGGAAAAGCTTGCACTCAAATAGATGATAATGATAAAGATATCCATAATATATAAGCTAATTACTCTTTAGACAAGTATAATACTCAAAGGAAAGCTTATAAATGAATCCATAGTTAATAATGGATGAAACCTTAAAGGATTTTCAAAGATGAAATGATATTTCAATAAGGCATGGAGGTGAATGAACGAAAATATCAAAAAAGAGATTGGTCAAATGAACTATGATCAATGACTGAATCCATTAGTTAAGGAGTCATCGAGAGTTAAATAAAATAGTTGATAACTAAAATAATACAACAATCCATGTGGTTGTTAAACACTCCACCATTAATTTAGAAATATAATGAGATGATCCTATGTGTACCCCTTATTATTCATTAGTATAATAAATCATAGAATGAAAACACACTAATATTAAAACCATTTTAAAAGATACATAGAAGTCAAATCATGTATGGATTTTATAAATCACCACTCATAAGTGTCTACACAACACAAACAAGCACTTGATCCCTGAATAATTATCTAGACATTCAAATACTTACATCAAATCTAAAACACTTACTTAACATCCTATAAAATTATCTCTTTGAACTAGGAAAGGATACCATTAATCAATTACTTAGAAAACTAGGAAACAAAATGCTTAAATTTGGATTACCAAGTTTGCTCATAATCCAAAATACCAAGATGAAGGATTCTTCCTTCAACTTATATAATTTTACTTTGCAGAAGTGAGAAGTAAAGGTACCTTGAATATTCCTTAAAAAGTAATCAAAGTTTTAGGAGGAACCATTTTTCAACACTACGTGAAAACAATTCATCAACCAATGAATCAAAAGATAGAAGCATGCTTGGATCATATTTTACATAAGAGTTTATAAAGAAACACAAATATTACCTAGAAATAAGTTAAATTTTGGCCTCAAAAGTAATCCTTAAGAAAACATAAATGAAGATCAATGAAGAAAACACATGTGCACCCCTAAAGATTAGGAAAATGAATGTATATGAAGCTACTACCTAGTGATCAAATTAAAAAATTCCTTTCGATCATTATGAAATATTATTTCCTTAATTAAGAACTTTTTAACTCCTCAATGCATTATGGGGCCAAGAGGGGACATATATCTCGAAAGAACATTCTAGGATAGATTTAACAACTTAAAACCTTTAGGGAATGATTTGGTTGACATTAGACTGAAAATAACAATTAGAGGACACCTCAAAAGAGATCATGAAAATATATAGTTTCTCTTCACAATTATCACTAAATTAAGACTCATGTTAATATCTCTTAAATACCTTTCTAATGGTACTAATTATATGTCATTTGGAGCTCCGAGTCAAAAGATATGAGTAAAACTAGAGCTCTTTCATGATTCTATGATGTTCTTAAGCTCAATATTTTATTGAGTTAAAATATCAAATTTAATATCATTAATAGACTCTATTAACACAATTTAGAGCTATCTAACCTTTTCCACATACACAACATGAAATTTATCACAAATTGACACTCTACATGGTTTAATAAAATACCAAACTTTAAATCCAAGTCCCAAGGCCCATGAGAGTGTAGGACACCAATGGATTACATGTATCCTCAATCTATCTTATGAGAACTCAGAGTAAGTCTTTAACATTCGTGAGAGAACCCTAAATACCAATTAATGACATGTGTACATCCTTGTCACTTATCTTCAATATGAGCGAAATACAAAGTGATGAACATTAAGGTAATGAACATGAATTCAAATAGATTCATAAGAATACTAGACATCAATTATTTCCACATTCCCTCTCTTGCCACTAGTCTCAAATTGATGCACTACAAATTGTTGATATTTAAGACTAAGGCCTTTGATATAATCCCATTAACCGATAGCCTACATGCATCTTATATGCCACTTTTTCTCCATTAGTTCTTTACAATTTTTTAAGTGAAGGCCAAATATTCAAAGTTTGTGGGAGTATCGAATGTGAATTGGGAGAAACTTGGAAAACATCCACTTAAGGCACAAATATTAATGAAAAAGTAGTAAATTCCCAAGTAATTTATGGTAAGGGAGAATATTGAGCATTATGTGTAAAATTGTGCCACTTTTATTTTATTCAACTAAGGAGAGGTGAAAAACTTTAAAGTGGCTGATTTTAGATTTTTTTGGAGATGTGTTAAATGACACATGCCCTGTTTTGATCAAATAAACTTGATGGGTCAACTCTAATGCAAAACCAAATGAAATGAATGTCTTTGAACATTTCAAGGGCCAAAACACCTCAAAATATCTAACTCTTTTTTAATCGAACCTATAAAATGAAAAGTAAAACAAGGAAAATCATATTTGACATGTTTTAAATCATAAGATTACTAAAATACACATAGTTTATCATTTTATACCCTTAAACTCCAAATTTTCAACCATAAGACCCCAAAATGAACTAGAAAATTTTGGTACCAACATTAGCTCTAGTTGTGGGATGGGTACCCCTTATGGGTAACTAGAGACCCCAAAAACTCTTGGTGAGAGAAGACCAATGCCTTACCCATCAATGGATCCAAACTCTTTAATAATTTTGACTTCCTCAACTAAAAACTCAACCCAACTAGACTAACATGCTTTAAAAAACTAACCAAAGTGATCTTTCTCAATGTAAACAAACCTTTTAATGTATAAAAAGGTAAAAACTCTATATAAATAACTAATGAGAAACAAAAAAACATGGTAATACATACCCAAAGAAATAAATATGTACATGCACAAGAAAAAAATATAATTACACACTTGTATACATTATATAATAAACTTAACTACTCTTACTCAATTGAAATTGTGCTTCAAGTGCCTACCATTGAAAAGGAAATCCAAAACTTCTCCATGTAGATCCTTTAAGAAGAAAGCATTCTTTCCAATCATATATTAATGTCATATGTCCTTATCCACAATGGATCAAACTTACTATGTTTTCCCTTTTCCTCATGTATGTTATCCCAAAGCACCACCAAGTCATTTAATTCAAATTTTATTGTAAAAATTTTCCTATCAAATACTCTTTTTAGTTTACTCTTAAATTTCAAGAATATTTCATGGGACTACCTCCTAGTTTCATCCAATTGAATGAGCTAATTAATTCTCTCTACAAATGGGTCATTATCTCATAAATTTATTTCTTATCAATTTAATCTATATGGAATTAAATATTTCAATTAAAATGACAAATGATGTTTAGGTAATTAATTATAGTCATGTATACAAGCACTAAGCATTCAAAATATAAAACCCTAAATAAATGAGAGGAAAAAGATGACTTAGTTGATTCTATGCAACCCGGGAATGATCGGGACTATCTAAGTGTTGGATCTAGTTGGGAAAAATGTCAAAATGGCTTGATGGGGTTTGGAACCCTAGGAATGTGTAAGAAATAAGTACTCATAGGAGCAAAAGAGTTCTTAGGCCTAATGACTAATTTGGGCACTTGTGTCCTGCTCGATGTTCAAAACCTAGTTTTTCTAGGTTGGAAGAGCTTCATTGTTACTCACTCTTTTATCTCTTTGATTTCACTATTCTATCATCGATCATACCTATAACATAAAAAATATATGACTACCTGCACATGCCCTTAAACCACATCAAATCTAATAAAAAGATATGTAGAATGTGGATTCGGACTAACCATGGCGGTCACCCGAAGAGTGAACTTACGATTGAGAATTACACTACATCTCAAACTCCATATAGTTCTTTGTGTTTGTGTCTTGTGCCTAGGTTATCCTTATACAAGTTGCATGATGATAGTGGGATAGATCTAGATTTTCCCGAATATGCAAAATATGTGCAATGGAATAGAATGAACTCCCCTCCTATGTAGTGTATGCAAACCAATGAAAACTTTGACCCTTGTGTGGATGTGCTAGATATGTACTTTGTAGTACTCTTGTGCATTTTTGTAAGCTTAGGTGGTGATAAGTAATGTAACACTTATGATGTTTGTCCCTTATTTAGAGGAAGTAACTAAGTATACATATGATTCCTTGTTTGAATTTTGTAATCGAAATTGAAAGGCTGACCCAAAGTGTTAAAAGGTGACCAAAAAGTGAAAAGGAACTAAAAGGGTAATAAGAATAAAGAGAGGGACATGAGACCCATGAGGGACAGGAGTTCTTGGGTGCTTTTTCCTAATGGGCGCTAGTGTCCGAGGCCATCAAAAGGTAAAATAATCAAGTGCCAATATAGGTGTAAGATGTGTAAATCCAGCAAAATGTAAGAGATAAAGCAATAGAAAGGCCAAAAGGAGTTATCAACCACTAGTTTTCTTGCTTAGGAATCATGTATACATTAGTATATTTTAGGACCTAGAAATGTACCCAAGTGTATAGATTTTGTGTCTACATTTTCCCCCACTTTATGTTTTTGAGTGAATACTCGATAGCATAAAGTATATAGAAGATGTGTACCTTGTAATCTAGAGAGGAGTGTGCCCAATAGCATGTTGAGTGGACAAGTAGCCATGTGAAGTGTGAAGTGATCGCAATGTGAAGTGCGCCAACTAAGAAAAGGAGGTAAACCATATGAGTGAATTATATTTTTAGTAGTGTGTTATTCGAGCTTGTGCTTGTTTATGTGAGCCACTTCTTATTACTTATAAGGACAAACCTGATGTATGAGAGAGTATAGATAGAAAATCATCATGTTTTCTGTAGAGATGTTGTTGATTTGAGTGACCTGCCGCCAAGGATGAGATTTTTGGGTGATCTCACACCAAGGAAGATTTTTTTTGGCAATCTCATGCTAAGAGAAGAGTGTTGGGGAGATAGGTTTATTTTTCTCTCCTTCATGATGCTTCTCAAATGATAAGTGACATTACATATTAGCACGTCTCGATTTGTAACCGAATTATAACCATATTACAACTAAATAATTGAATTCTATAATCAAGACAAATGTCCGATACTATAGATCCATACAATAAAATTTTGGAAATTGTGTTGAACTGAGAAACTATTTGATTTTTCCCCAGGACATAAGCTCTCATGATGGACACAAACACCCACCATTCTTGTTTGATATTAGGTGCTAGTGTATGTTTTGTGTTTGTGATCCAAGTCTAATTCTAGACCACTTTGTAACTATTTTCCTTTTCCAATTTTGTATTTGTTGCTATGTTTGGAGCTCGTCTACCTGTTGGAAGGGTGATTTTTCACCCCAATATCCACCCCCTTATTTGGGGTGTGTGTGATGAATGTAAGAGGAAGGCATCCCAAATGAGAGGACCTAAAATGGATATGCATATCATGTATTAGATACCAACATGGGGTATGGGATGTGCATGGTATAAACCAAGGAACATGCAAACAAGATAGACTAGTAAATAAGTGTTAGTGTAAAAGAGCTAGCATGTAATATAATACAATGTATTAAGCAACTATGAATAAAAGAGAAACTAGAAAGTGGGTTACATATATGGACATCACCCAAATGTCACAAGACAACTAGGGCGAAGCGGCCACAAGAAAACAATGATCAAGCATGACATATGGCATAGCCCACAAATAATAGAAAATAAGAAGTAATATATAACCATGGTTGTATAGTATCCTACAAGGAAAATTCTACACATGAAACACCCATTAACATCTTAGAAAGATAAGTAGTATGTCAAAATAAGTGACAAGGAGTAGTAAATATTGTAACAATAGGACCTATGTGGAGTATGAGAATAGTAACGGTAGATGCCCCAGGAGCCTTGGTGGGGCTTGGTAAAGAGAAATTGAGCATCATGAATCATGTAAGAATGTGTAAAATTTTTGCATTCACCTCAAGATACCATGTGAATGTGTATGTTTGTATAGAAAAAGATAATGCCATACTAAGTATCCAACTAGCATAGGAAACAATGTGCAACATCTAAGTAGTATAAGCTAACCAGAGTAAATATAACCAAGATGGGAAGATGTCATGTGAATGTGATGGTGTGTTACAATATGTAAGATGTGCATATTAGGGGAGCCATGTTCCCCCTAGTGGATGTATGTTATGTGAGGTTCATTTAGGAATTACGCCCTCAATAGTCAAGTATAAACTATAAAACAAGAGTGCATCATTGGGTATCAAAGGTATTGTATGTGATTTGTGTTATATTCTAGGAGATATTTACTGCAAAACACAGTGTGTATAGTGTAGTAGATAAGCTATAATTAGATGATAGAAACAACCAATAGTGATGGAGTGAGAGAGAAAGTGTGATGCCCCCAAGTGTGCGAGAAAGTTTCATTTGATTCCCTCAACAATCATGTATGAACCTTGAGGACATGAGTGCATTATTGGGTAGCGATGGTACATTATGTGTACCAGAGATGTGACAATGCTCAGAAAGGTAGACATGAAGCATGGAGCATGAGAGATAGAGAGAAATTCATTGACATGTGACTATTGATGGGGAGAGTTGAGTGCCACCAATTATGTGTGGGTTGAGGATTCAAGTAAACTCATCAAGGAGATCGTTAATGTCAGGTTCATAACCGATAGGATTTGGATTAGATACATAGTATGTAATAGTGTGAGGTTGATCATAGAAAGATCTTGTGCGACATAAATTATACATGCCCATAGCATATTCTTCATCATTAAAAGGGGGTTGTGGACAATCATATGCATACCAATGAGTTAAGTGTTGGGAATACCCACAAGGAAGGAATCATTGCAAATAAATATGTGGCAAAAAGGCATAGGAAAGTTAATATTAGTATGGTTGGGGTCAAGGGTACCACCAATATAGTTGATCCAAGATAGTCCAAGGGTGAGATGAGAGGAACAATGTTTACATGTGCAAGGAAGATTGATAAATGGAAGACACGAGAGACCATAGGAAGTAGTAATGAATACATATCCATGATACAAGTGGGGAGAATGAGGGGGAGATCAGAAAGTTTGAATCCTAATTGTGTTAAGCATTTATGTGTGCAAAATAGTATCAAGGACAAGTGGGATTGAATGGAATATGAGGCCAATAAGATTCATGTATGAGTAAGGTGCATGTGAATGGATCGAGTTACGGACCAGAGATAATGTGGGGAGATGGAGGAGGTGGGATGAGGTCCAGTGTATGTATAGTTTCTGGAAAGGAATCATGGTCATAGTAGAAGGAGGAGGTTGTTTGAATTGATACTCACCTGGACCAATAGCAACAAAGGTGTCTTGAAATAGGATTCATCTACCTCAAGAGGAGTAAAGTTGAGGTTACACAAATTTTCATTAGTAAGTTCTACAACATTGACCTCATCATCAAAATCGTCGATGTTTAGACATTATCTTGTTGGATAGCATTATCAAGGATATTAGGAGGAGTGGTGGTGGATGTAGGACTAGAATAATTAGTAAAGGGTGGAATAGTGGTAGCGATGGAGGGAGATATGGTAGGAGAAATAAGATCAATGGTATGTGTAGGGATGGAAGGGGTGAATGTGGAGGTAGAAGAGGTAATGGAAGTACTAGATTCACCAAAATCATATGTATCTATAATATGGTAGGGGATTGGATTAAGTGGGGGTATAGGCATGGCAATGACTGGGTCTATGTGGTAGAACTTGAATGGTTTAGAGTGGAAGATATAGTATGCTCATAACCATCATGTATGAATTTAACATACTGATGAACCATAGAAGGAACAACATGCATAATGTGGATCCATAGTCTACCAAGTAAATAATTGAATTGAAATGATGTATCGATGATATAGAACAATGTGGGAAGGGTTTTGGGCCCAACTTGTAAAGGTAAGGTGATAGTTCAATGCATTTTTGAGTAGTAGAATCATAGCCATGAACAAGGGTAGAGGATTTGGTGATTTGATTATCAATAATTTGTAGTTGCGTGAGTAATGATAGGGAACATAGATTTAGAGTGGAGCCATTATCAATTAGCATGTACTTGATATGATGGTGGATAATAGTATTATAATAAGAAAAGGTGATGAATGATCACCAAAAACATTAGGATGGATATCCTCATTATTGAATGATATGACATGTGGTAGGTTTTGAGAGATTGGATAATAAGGGCAAAGGTGATAGGGGAATTTTCGCTTATAATTTGAATGAAACATAGGACAACCTCTAATGTATGACGAATATCAGGTGTATTACGTAAAATATCATAAAGGGATATTTTGGCTGATGTATTCTTTAGTTTCTCAATGATATCATAACCTTTAGAGGTTTCGATAGGAATTTTAGAGCTCATAAGTGGTGGAATAAATGTGGGTGGAGCCATGGGGTTACGTTGAGTGGTGAAGACATTGATAGTTGGGTTAGGCATTGGAGGGTTTAAGTGAGGAGGGTGTTGGGTATTAACCTACATAAAATCAGTAGTGATGATAGCCATGTAAGAAACCCTGGTGGGTGCATAGGATGGGTAAGAGGATTGGTCCATAAATTTAAAAGAAGGGAGAGGATCTAATGCATGTTTAGAAGATAGGGTTTGATCGATCGAGTTCACCAAATGATTTAATCTATATGGAATTAAATCTTATTTCAGAGTAACTATTGTAATAAATGATATTTAGGTAATTAAGTACAATAATGTATAAGCACTAAGCATTCAACAATGTAAAACCCTAAGCAAATGAGAGGAGAAAGGTGACTTAGTTGATTTTGTACAACCTAAGAGTGATCGAGACTATCTAAGTGTTGGATCTAGCTAGGAATAGTGTCAAAATGGCTCGATGGGGGTTTGAAACCCTAGTAATATGTAGGAAAAAAGTACCCACACAAGGATAGGAGTGCCTTAGGTGTTAATGGCTGATTTGGGTGCCTTTGTATGCTTAGATGCTTAGAACCTAGTCTTTTCTAGGTCAAAAGAGCTTCATTGTTTCTCGCTCTTTGTCACTCCAATTTCATGTTAGATTGTCAATCACACCTATAACCTACAAAATAAGTGACTAATTTCACATGCCCACAAACCGCATCAAAAATAATTTTAAAATGTGCATAATTTGGAGTCAAACTAACCCGCGGTCACACCCAGAGTGAACTTACAACCAAGTGTTGCACTACATCTCGAGACTCCATGCGATTAGTGTCTTTGTGTGTGTGTGTCTATGTCTATGTCTCGTGTCTCATGCCCTAGGTTTCCCTTATGAAATTTTCATGATAATAGTTGGATTTATACACTAAATCACGTACTTGGGTCCTAATCACATACAATTATTCATATGATTCCTAAGAGAGAAAACTAGTAATTAACATCTGTCTTTGGCCTATTTTTTGTCTTTCTAGTTTTCTCTTTAGTATTACACACCGCACAACCCATTCTTATCTTCATTACTTTATTTTTATTTACTCTAGACACCAACGCTCATCTAGATTCCAATACCTGTGCGCCCTCGTCCCCTGTGGGCACTCTCGACCTCTTTATCTCTTGCTTTCACCCCTTTGGGTTTCTCTCATCTTTTAGGCATCTTTTTTATTATGGTTCATGATTTTAGTTGTCAATCACAAAATCAAAACAAGGTAATCATATAAATATAAATCTATGTGACCAAAATAAAGAACCAAGCTCTAATCATCTACTATCACCACCTAATGTTACATCCAAAGGCATTCTAAGAGCATCAAATCAACCATCTAACTATCATTCAAGGGGCAAGGGACTCCATTTTTACATACATTCATAGGAGGGGAAGTTCATTTTAACATCCACACATCTATTTACATTGCTACATCTAGTTATTTGTCGTTATTTGGTGCATCTTGCACAAGAGATTTCTAGAGCACGATTCTACACACATGCACATAGAACTTCATAGAGTATGAAATGTAGTGCATCACTTAATTGTAAGGTCACTCTATGGGTGAGCATCGAGGTCAATCTGAATCCCCATTTGCATCTTTTTATTTTTAGGATTTGATGTGTTTTGGGGTTTTACATGAGATCATTTGTTTTGCAACATACAGTGAATCTACATGGGCATAGTGTAACACACAGGTGATCAACATAAAATATTAGCCATACTTTTGTGACATAATGAAAATCAATTTTGAGTATTTTGTAGCCATAGGTGCCTACAAATGTCTCTAGCACCTAGGTGCCCCTGACCTAACCCGAGCACCCTGGTCCAACTTATTCTGACAGTTCCATAATTTTTCTGTGTGGTTGTGAAAGTTTCCTCCTCTTGTTCATCATTCTTCCAGTCTTGTACAATTTGGGATCAATTGTGAAATAAGATAAGTATTCTAATTTCTCTTTTAAACCTATGGTTTCATATTTCTTTAGATTATTGATTAGGTCAAATTTGTACTTTATTGTTATATTTATCACATGTGACTCGTAATTAGAATTTCACAAAATCCAATATTTGTTAAATCTTTTGGTACCAATATCCTTGATACTTATACCCAAAGCATTACAATGCCAGCATTGATGATTCGATGATGAGGTCGATATCATTGAGCTTATCGATGACAAATTTCTAGAATCTTAATTTTACTCCTATCAAGGTAGATGACTCATATTTCAATGATAATTTTGTTACTATTGGCTATGGTGAATAACAATTCAAAATAACCCCTCCTACTAATGCTATGGTACTTTATCGGGGGTCTATCCATACATTAGACATCGTTCCACCTTCCTCATATTCTCATGAGTAACCAGCCTCAAAGCTTCCTCCTTTCACAAGCACTATTTTCATGAATAATGCTTATTGGCCACACATTTCATTTGATCCTACTAGTTCTGATACAGTTTACACAGAGGATGGCTTCACTCGGCTTGGATTCACATTAGATGATCTTATCCATCCACCTCATTCTTCTCATCTCTATCATGGATATGTTCACATCACTATTTCTTATGGTCTTTGTGTCTTCCATATTTCAATATTTCTTGCACGCACTTCTCACACTTCTCCACTCACACTTGGGTAGTCTTGGATTGACTACATTGGGGGCACTCTAGATCCTAATCATGTTGATATATCATTCCCCATGCCCTTTGGCCATGTTTTTATTTGCAATGATTCATTTCTTGGCTATTCACAAAATCTTACTCGTTGGTATGCACATGGATGTCCACTACCACCTTTCATTGATGAAGAGTATGCAATGGTCATGCACAATTTGTTATCCGATTAGTCAATAGAATATTATTTATTATAAATTCTTTGATGTTTCTCCATTCGACTTTGACCATGAAAATGATGATCTTAAGATAATGTTACTTGATTCTTCTTCACATCATACACTTGGGGGAATCATGTGCTTACTCTCCCTCCTTCTAGAACTATTAGGTGTCTCAAATTTCTACTATTTTGCATCATGCTTCAAATCTAGTCTTTTTCATACATCCTACACACATTGATACACACAACTTGTATCATCATTTCCCTATGATGCACTCTTGTGCCAATTCACACTTTACTTTTGAGGGCATACTACATACATGAACCTCACACACTACACATTTCTACACTTGATACATCCAAGACACATCTTTTAACATCACATTCTCACACAATACACTTCTTGATGACATACTCTAGTTTAATTGTTCATACTCAACTGTTGAGGGTCTAAATCTAAAATGAACCTCACCCCATTCACTATTCGTGCTCTATACTTCATGATCTATCTTTCTAGTGCACATGTTCAAAACATTTCCGATGACGCACTCTTGTTTTATGGTTCATTCTTGACTATCGAGGGGGCATTTATAAATGAACCTCATCTTATACATATTCATCAACATACACTCGGGGGGTCATGCTGCTTCTATCACACTCACTTTGCATATCATTCCATCTCACACATTCACAACATACTACATATCTTGGTTACACTTACTCTTGCTTACTTATGCTTACATAATCAGAGCCGAAGGCACCCCTAAAGCATGGAATTATCAACATAATCCAAGTTTTCAGCCAAGTGTGAAAATGGTACTACTATAAGAGGAGATATCATTGGCTTAGTGGAAATCCCTGAAAAATATGTCGTGAGATGGGAAACTAGTTAGCCTCAGACTTTGTGGGTAAAAGAGCCGAGAGAAGATCAATGGGATCCTAGAATGCTAATGGGGAATTGTCACCAATATGCAAAGTGGCACGTCTAAAGGATCCCCCATGGGTAGGAGAGATGGCAGGTGGGGTGAGGTAGATTCTTCTTTCAGTGGAGAAGAAAGCAAGGATGATTCTCCCGTGGGTAGGAGAATTAATACCGTTTATTTTTGTCAGGTTACAAGGTAGATGGTGAAATGGCATAGGTAGAAATTGTGGACTCCTCCGTGGCTGAAGGTGGAGATGAAGGGGGCTCCTATGTGAGTGAAGGAGTATATGGATTAGGATCCTCTGTGGGTAAAGGATCTCGTGCTAGAATCTCCTCGATAGAGGGGATAGGAGGAAATTATGGAAGGGTTGGTACGGTGTCAAACACAGCATGGACCTCGTGGACATTACTGTCATTAGTTGAAGGTTCACTAGTTTGGTTTGATGATGGGGTATGGTTAGGGAATGGCTTCTTGAAGATATGAAAATTTTGATTGGTGGGTGCATTTGGGTTATCCAAGATGAGATCTCCATTATCTAACATTTCCTAGACAATGTTCTTGAAGGTTATACAATTACCATCGTTATGGCCTTTTACACAATGATAGTTACAATAGTCATGTTCCTTGTACCATGTTGACATAGGATGAGTGGGGTCAAAACCAGTATGTGGTTTTGTGGGTAGAAGAGTAATGGCTCTAACCTTAAGAAGTTTTTCTAATACTGAAGAATAAGGCTCTCGATTGGAGTGTATTTTTGTTGCTCCCGTCTCGAACCGAAAATTTTGAACGGGAGAAGGTTAGAGGTAGGTTTTGAATAATTGTTTTGGGGTCTTAAAGAGGAAGGAGCATCATTTGATTTAAATGTGGCATTTATATTACACAATTGAATTTTCTTCTCTTTAATGGCACAAATTTCTAGTTTTTGTGCCATGGTAAATGCTTCGTTGAAGGTATGGAAGGTTTGTACTTGCAGATTTGGTGAGATGTGCCTGGCACAAGCTCTAGTGAACAACTCTATAAGATCAGTTTGAGGCAACTAGAATGTTAGTTGGTTGATGAGGCTCTGCCAACGAGTGACAAAATCAGTGATAGACTCGTTGTCGTATTGTCAAGTTGAGTACAAGTCGGTCATAGTGACCTTCTTGACGATATTGATTGAAAAATGGTCCAGAAGGCTTGATCCACTTGATTAAATGATTAAATGGAATGTCAAGGAAAACCACTATACCATTCTAACACGGTCCCGTTAAGGACATGGGGAATGTTTGTAGGAGTAAAGCATCATTGTGGGCAATTAGATAACACCCATGTTTGAAAGACCGCAAGTGTTGCTGCGGGTCTTCTTTACTATTGAACCAGTTAAATTTGGGCATTTCCCAATGCGCAGGGTATGGATGAATGGGAATAGACAGATGGATGGGCTCATTGCAGATTTCATCATAGGTTAAGGAGTTGCAAGAGCTAGAAATTGATGCTTCTAATGTTTGCATCTTTTCCATCATCATCTTAATAAGGTCATTGGTGGGTTGTGATGATTGGGCACCCTTGTAGTATAAGGAGGTTGATGATGGATGTATGATGTGGATGACATCCCAATATATGGTGGTGCCAAGTATGAGAACTGTGAAGGGGGAATAGATGCAGGCGGAAGGTATCTTGAATAGGTAATAGACGAGATTGGGGGTTGTTGGTGATATGTATAAGTAGGTGGTGTAGTCATAATGACTCTTGTGATAATTGGGGGTAAGGACTACTGGATAGAAAGAATGAGGTTTTGGAATGGGGTATGGGTTGCCGACACCATGGGTGGTTGTGATGTAATGTAAATAATACACAGGTTAAACACACAAATAATCGATATATTATTACTATATCTATTACAATGTATGGAGTGCTATTAAATAGCCATCCAAATAGGAAAACCAACTTCCTATAAAGTAGGAAGTATAAACAATATAAAACCCGTATTAATATATTGTTATACATTTGTTATAACAATATATATAAAACTAACCATATAATTATTTACCATGATGTAAATACTAATTCCTAACATTCCCCCCCTTAGTGTTTACATGGTAGAAAAACATCCACACTCTCAACTGCAGTATGCTCACCCCTGTGGCATGTCCAACTCTATGACTCATGACCTTGATCCAAAAGAAAGGCTCTCTCCTTCCATGGTTTTAAACAGGATTACCACAAACCTTGACGTGAACAGGTCCCATCAACTATCCACCTCATGTGGTTTTCTGGATCCTCCCACAAACCCTTTCAAGATCCATGAACTGACTTACTCTGGTGTTATTGTTCATCACTATGCTTATACATTAGGGAATTATGTAGGAAACATAACTTGTATATTACAAAACTGCATAATAAAACATAATGGAAATGGAATATTGGATCATATTCCCCCCCACAATGTGAAATTTCCACTCATATAGATACTGAGAAGCAAAATGCATCAAGAACATACTCCTAAATGGATCTTGCTAGTTAGGTATTGTTGCACATGGTCACTAATGCTAGTGAACGTATTCTTCTAATTGGCCATCTTCCAACGAAGTACGTTAGTCAGAGGACCAATTCAGTTAGAGGATCACTGGCAGTCATCTGTGCTCCAACACAACTCTCTTTCCAACATCCATCAAATACCACACAAAACAAGAACTCTAAAATCGTACAACAAACTATAATTCTGAAATGAAAGAAAACTCACACACACACTATCACCACAGCTTCATGCGGCCCCATCATTGGCAAATGATGAGAGGTTGTTATCTAACCTCCTACCTCATGTGCCTCCATCCTCCATCTGATGAATCTCACTCAGAGGGATGAACTTTGATGCTCAAATTTATACCACCTTTTATCGACGCATATTCCCCGAAAAGTTTTACTTTGGCTCAAATTCCAAAGCGGAGGTCGATGGTGGAAGCCCCGGTGGGTTCAAGGGAAGTGCCCCTTGTAGGGTCCCGAGGCGGGCGCGACAGGTGGGGTCGAGGGACGGACCCCCAAAGCCAGGAACATTTTTCTTCTTTGTAACCTTCAAAAACTTCATTAGAAATAACATCTTATCCCTC
The DNA here is from genome assembly GCA_018340775.1 of Taxus wallichiana var. yunnanensis. Lineage (NCBI taxonomy): Eukaryota > Viridiplantae > Streptophyta > Pinopsida > Cupressales > Taxaceae > Taxus > Taxus wallichiana. The sequence continues at coordinate 568,961,494 of CM031235.1, forward strand.
AAAATGTAGACGTCGGGTTACACCAAAAATGCATCCATGATTTTATTATTATTATTTTTACAAAGACTTACTCACAGCTTATATTGAATCTAATATTACTATAACCACTTACAATGGACGAAACACAATTAACAAGACCAACCTATTTGCTCCATTCGTGGTTGTGTATGAAGAGAATATATGTGAGAAGCTCTCAATGTGACATCTTAGCAGAGTAGACCACACAGGTGTAAAGCGAAGACTCTAATGAGAATGTAATGTAATTTTCCCAGTGTCATTCCAATTCCTGATCCAAACATACTGTCATGTAATTGTTAACATAAACTGATGCAAACCAACCTTGAAAACATGACTTACGTGGCAGCTGGAGGGGGACACATTGATTTGCTACATGCTCTGTGATGGCGCATGAGATCTACATGCTTCGTGTATGTGGATTGAGCACAAACCACTTTTTTGTTTTGTTTTCCTTTACACAGAATCAAACAGATGGATACCAATGGTTGTGGTTGTCGCCCATGTTGCAGAGAACTTGATTTCATGCAATGACTATTTCCTTGGGCTTTCCATTTAATGCATGTAAATATTTTTGAGATGTATAGAACGACTCACAGACCACTTCGAGGTTCAAGGCACAGAATGCCAAAACTTTGCAGGTAGGAGTGCGTCAATGTGCTTCAGGTTTGACTAATAAATAAACATTCACGTTGATTGATGCAACGTATTACAGAAAATGGATTTTATTCACTGAGGTTTGAGATCCATGAGACCATGCACAGGTGTGTAGACTCGTGACATGAGGGGAGAGATCCACTTCGTATGGATCGGCCTTTGAATGCCTTGGTCAGATGTATACTGATCTGTCATGCCTTGTTATTTTTACTTGCATGTGATTGGATATGCATGGGTCGAATCTTCACGGTGGCTAGGATGTACACGGAAGTGATAAAATCAGGAGCTATGGGTGTCCACGTGGTGCTTTGGATGGGGGACGTCATGTGATGAAGAGATCCACCAAAAACCTCATAGCTTTTCCTCGATCGCTGCAACAACGTTGTAACACAGATTCAGGAAATTTTAAGATCCTTCCATGCCTCTTCTATCATTTTTTGCACAACTGCACAGGTCTGATTCAAGCTTCTACACTCGAGAGGTAAACCATGATCTGCGCTTTAATATATTATCTCCTCCTTTTTCCGGGACAACTTGTAAACAACAATCCTCTCACTCAAGAACAAATATAATACAAACTATTATTTCAGACAGATTCTACCATCCCACATGGAAACTAAAACTCTCGGTGACCCTTAGAATATTTTATTCTCCCATTTCTCTCAACTCACTCTAGTACCAAATGTAAATAATACACAGGTTAAACACACAAATAATCGATATATTATTGTTATATCTATTACAATGTATGGAGTGCTATTAAATAGCCATCCAAATAGGAAAACCAACTTCCTATAAAGTAGGATAAAACTCGTATTAATATATTGTTATACATTTGTTATAACAATATATATAAAACTAACCATATAATTATTTACCATGATGTAAATACTAATTCCTAATGTGTAATAGGTATATACGAGGTGGCGGGTGCAAATAGTTTTATTCTCAAGGTGGTTGGTGAAGGAATAGTTGACACCATGTGCACAAAAGATGTCGTAGGTGCAGCAGTTATAGAGGACATGGAGTCTAGCCAAGACACCACAGGTGGTAAATTGGATGAAGGTAACGCCGAGCTAGTGGTAGATGACATGGAAGTGGGGGCAAGGACGGGAGGGATAGACGGAGAGGCATGTCGTATACCAACTATCCCTAGGATTCTGTTAGGAATAGCTTAGTTATTGTGAACATTAGATAAATCTATGTGTGTGCAATAATGAGTTGTCATATACAACTCATAGATAAGGTTGAGAGATACTAGGAATTGTTAGAGATATTTTTGTGAGATAGAGAGACTATAGGAGATCATGATTGACTCTTCCTTTGTAGGACTCTATCAATCTATATATTGTAAAGGAATGAGTTTCACTTTCCATATTTTTATTATTCGGTGTTTTTTTTATAGTTCGAGTTTTTATCGGTGGTATCAGAGTAGGTTGAGTCGACATGAGAGTCTATGAGAGCTTCAAGGGTTTACAGGTCTGAAGATTTAAATATTATCGTCGTTATTTTTGGATTCATCTTTCTACACAGAAAGTGGCATTGACCGCATGATTGACTATAGTATTTTGCATTAGAATATGCCCTACAAAGTGGATCATATCAAGGCATTTATTCAATCACACTCAAATCTTCCATACACACCTGCGCACATTTACTCATCCTCGAAACGGTGGTCAATAAAATCGATTGGCGTTGGAATCTTCAAATATAAAATCTACCTCAACTTGCACAATTATAGATGGACTGCATTATTTTGACTTGCTGAAAGCTTTACATCAGTCAAAATATTCTCCAACTCTGGCAGATTAGATCTCCTCAAAGAACAGTGAGATCCTCTTACCATTAGTTTTTCATATCGGTTGTGTTTAAACTCCAAAAGCTCGTTTTGATCTTTACATTGTCTCGACAAAGCATTCATTATCCCGTGTTCTACTCCATTTAGCTCATTTGTGTTGCATCTCTTCAACAAATTTTACAACGTGCTCTTCTATGTAATCTGCCTATTCTTACAACAATCATTCACAATCTGATGAGAAGTATTGTGATGTCAATCTACAAATTAGCAGTATCGACACTTTTTCTACTACCGTATAAAAATTGGCACATATCTTGCAGCAAATCATGTGCCTGACTACGTATGCATTGATAGACAACAAAGAATTAAATTTTGCATAAAAAGAGCTTGGTGCTATTTGGAGATCACAACCACGCGTGTAAGGAGAGTGAAAGAAGTCAGTAAGTCAGGTTTTGTTATTAAAGTTAGTGTCATTGATTCTTAAGTATCGTATGATTCTTGAGTCATACGTATGTTACTTAGATCTAAGTCTTTGGAGATATTTTAGATATTAAGTCTTTGAGTCATATTTCATTTTATGGTCTAAATAGTCAACTACACTACGGGTTCATGTTAATATAGTCATAGTTTATTAGATTGTTTAACTGTCATTAAGCATAGTCTAATGGTATGTAAAAAGTAAATAAATATTACTTTTTAAAGAGTAAAAATAAAATTAAAAATTTTGATAGTCATTTTTTTTTGTGTCAAAGCCAAGTGTTGTCTTCTCAAATTCAAGTGTAAGTTTTGAGTCATTGTAAAAGTCCAGTATTTTTGGGTCCATTATCAAAAAGTCAAAGAGTCAAATATTGTAAAAATAAAAAAAAGGACAAATGAGTGCATTTTCGGTGTAATCCGACACTCAATTTTTAAGGGAAAATACAAATGAAAACCATTTCGGGTTGGGGGCTCCGCCTCGATCCCGCCTCGTATCGCGATAGGGAACACATATCGTCCTCGGCTATACTTTCTGCTGAGTTAGTAGGGACATACAGATGGAGGCTGGAGGCAATGGAGGCAGGAGGGCAATCGGTGACCTCTCGTCAGGCACCATCGACGAGGCCATGACACAGATTTGGTGGCCGTGTTTTTTCAGTTGTGTGATGAGTGTTTTCTTTCAGTGTAATTGTGAAAATAAGAACAAATTATTGTTCAATTGTAATGTATAAAATTCCTGAATGTATCTCTTGATGTAATGAAATAGGTGAACAAAAGCACCATATTAAGATAGTTCATGGATCTTGAAAAGGTTTGTGGAAGATCCAGAAAACCACACGAGGTGGATAGGTTATGGATCTCGTTACACATCAAGGTTTTGGTAAACTCAGAAACCATAGAAGGTTGAGAATTTCTCCCTTCATTAGTATCAAGGTCATGAGTCACAGAGTTTGACATTCTCCATAGAGGAGAGCATACTATAGATAAGAGTGTGTATGTTTTTCCCATGTTCACACTAAGGGGGTGAATGTTAGGAATAGTTTAGTTATTGTGAACATTAGATAAGTCTATGTGTGTGCAATAATGAGTTGTCATATACAACTCATAGATAAGGTTGAGAGCTACTAGGAATTGTTAGAGAGATTTGTGTGAGATACAGAGACTATAGGAGATCATGATTGACTCCTCCTTTGTAGGAGACTATCAATCTATATATTGTAATCTTCTATATTGAAATAATATCCCGAATGAGTTTCACTTTCCATATTTTTATTATTTGGTGTTTTTTTTATAGTTCAGTTTTGATTAGAGTCCCAAGTAGATGAGTGGGAAAGATAATATTATAGGGCAATGGGATTCTGGTCAAGGAGTCTTGCGAACTCCTCGTCATGGGTACTAATGGTGATGGGTTGATTTGGATCCATATGCGATAGGATGGAAGGCGGTGATGGGCTAGGTGGGAATGGCTAAAGGCTAACATGAAACACCAAGGCGTTGACTTGGTCATGCGAGTTAAAACCATGTGAATTAGCATAGACAGTAAATTTTTCTTTGTAAATGACACAAAAACAACAAGAAATGGAGGAGAATAGATTCGGGAGGTGAAACTGGTCGGTGTTTTAATTAAAAATTAAAACAAAGGAACCAATGGTGGTTAGGTAACCAATGAAAGCTACAATGTGACCGATGACGGTTAGGGTAACGAATTTTGATAATCGTGGGAAATCAAAAGTTTTGCAAATGAGGAAAACTGATGAAAATGAAATAAAGAAGTTGTATTTGACTATGATTTTAAAATTTTGGGGTATGATGATGTCCTAAGAAATTCAAAAAGAACAGAAGATGTGATGAGTGTTTTTTTTTTGGTAGAATGACCAAAAAGAGCTAGAAATTGAAAATGATTAGGTAAACCGATGACAGTCAAATGTAAACCAATAATAGTCGTTGGACCGATGCCAGTCACTATGAAATTTGAAAAAGTGAAAAAACATTATTTTTTGTGAATTAAGTCAGATGGAATATCAACCCAGAAACTTGAGTATGATAGTAATGGGCCCTGACACACTCAGAAACAATAAATACACCAAATATGATGGTGGAGTGTGAAAGGAAGAAGAAAATGAAGAACATAACCTCACAACTCAAGAAAAAGCTAAGAAAAACACGCAATCCTATAAGTGAATTTTATGTTTTAGCTTATGTTATTTAAGATCGACTTGTGAATCAGAACAAAGTATTTTTTATTGGGAAGGTGTCCTATGAAGAGTCAAGTTCTAAGGGTGGTTCCAAGTTATATTTTGGCAAGGGCAGTCCTTTCTCTGAGATTATGACTAGATAAAGAAACCAGCTAGGCACCCACTGTCAATCCTTTGATCGTTGACAGCTTCTTCCAAGTAAGGTGTTAGTTAAGAAGATGTGTAAATTTATATTTGTGTAGTTTGGAAAAGAGAGAGAAGAGAAAGTGCTCTATGATTCAATTATGTCAACCATCAGCTGGGCATGACTTCCAGTGTATAGGTTGCCCTCAGTTTTAATGTGAGCTAAAAATGTAAGCATAGAAGTATGAAATGAAAGTATTTTAGAACCCAAATCGAAATGTGATATTCGATGTAAACAAAGATTGAATAGGAAAGCGAATGAATTTCACTAATGAAAATGCAAGAAGAAAAATAATGATTATTTTTAGTCCTAAAATACAAATGTCATTGAGACAAACAGAAGAAAGAGAAGATTTACAGGGATTGAATTTAATGTTAACTTCCTTTTGAAAAGAAACAAACATAGAACAATTCCCTAGGAATGAATAAATGCAAGGAACCCTGATGGGTCCCACTGGCATGCCAAAATATTTCACCGATTCTTAGAAAATTAATGAAATAGATAAGGGATGATAGGCCAAGGAGGAATACCTATTTGTGATGTCGGTTAAAGGTTGTGCGCACATTTTAATTACCTAATCCAAGTTGATTGCAAGAAATCCCTTTTGTCTAGGAGGAACTACCTAAAATGCAAAGCAAGACCACAAAACATAGTTAATAGCAAAAGGTTAGTGGATTGCCTAGCGCGAGCTAGATCCAGGAAGTATGACACTTCCTCGATGGTTGTCAATCCACTAATATATATATATATATAACAAATGAACATGCAGATAAATGAATCTAGTGCTAGTAGTCCAATTTAGGTATCTCATATTACTTATCAACTTTAATCCACTTAAATGCTTCGATATTAAATTTTCAAAGGTCATGGGTCAGGTCATAGGCTAAGCGCAGTGGTTTGGAAGTCACAACATGTGGTTTGGGTAAGGCTTGGTACAATTTGGGCCTGATTTGAGTGATTGGGGTGCTTTCTGATCTGAGGTTGTTTTCAGACATAGAGACCGATGCCGATCAAGGTGTGACCGATGACGGTTTAGCTATGATCAATACCGGTTAGGGATAACCAATCTCATATTTTGTGGGTTTGGTAAAGTACAAAAACATGAGTCCAGGTTCTCTTTGTGTCTACACAGAGAGATAGGGAGGTCTTTGGAGAGGCTTCAGGTAGGGTATTTGTCTTGGGTGAGACTTTTGTGAGGCCTTTTGGGTGTTAACGTCAATTTAGAAAAATTATGGCAAGAGATACAATAACCGACATCGGTCTGGTGACCAATGCCGGTGAAGGGGAAACCGACGGTGGTTAAGGTAATCGGCATCGATAGGGGCAATTTGGTGAAAGTTGATTAACATGTGGTTTTGGGCTTCTCTATGATTGCACAGAGAATAAACAAGAAACTGGTTGGGTTCGTGATAAGGTGATGAAAACTTAGAAATGTGTAAAAGGTTAGGAATAAAGATCTGGAAGGTTGTGGTGGCTAGATAGGGATATGGGCTGGAAAATGGAGATGCCGAAATAGGGAATAACAAGTTCAAATAACCAAGGGATAAATAACTTAATGAATAAGTATAGGAACGATACAAAATCAAATGCACTTACTTGTTCCTATAAGATTGGTGAGTGAAGGAAGGTGATGGTCGATCTGTGAACTTGGTGGTCAGTGTTGTGGAAGTGCTTCCCAAAGTGTCATCGTGAATCCCAATGCCTTAAGATCATCCCTAGTAATTTTTGGGACTTTGGTGGATGTATTATGTCATCTTGATGTTGAGAAAACTCTAGTTCATGCTTGAATTCAAATATCTCTCTCCCAAAACTCGAAGTGACCAACCTAGGAAAAAGGTTTCCAAATTGTATATATGGTGACCAATGACAGTCAAGGTGATTGGCATTGGTTAAGGCGGGATATCCTAGGTTTACCAAAAATAGCAGATCTTGGCTATTTTTGATGAGCTTTATGTGTTATTCCGGATCTAAAGTGGTGGTTAACGCTTAGATAAGCATGCATGTTGTTGGAGAAAGAATAGGAATTTAATGTTAGGGTTAGACTAAGTCTTAGGTGGTTAGGATAAGTGGAGACTGAGTCTTAGTTAATTAATAGGATAAGAACAAGTCCATGGTGAGGTGTTTAGGTGATGTGGTTGGGTGATGTGGCTAGGTGAGGTGTAAATTAATTTAATTAAAGTAATTAAATTAATAAATTATGTGAGGATGGGTATTAATTCAATTGTAAGTAACTAAATTAATATGAATATGCGGTAAAGGGGTCATGGTTAGGTTAACACGTCAGGTTGACTACTCAAAAGAGGACACAAGGGAGTGTGACCCAAATTTGGTGTCTACACAAGTCTTCCAAGCATTGCATGGTTGACTCATATTTTTTCTCAAGCGGGGCCAAGTCTGGGTGCTTCAAGATTATGGCATCTAAAATAATATTTATCTTCTTCTAGATCTCGCGCACCTTTACCTTTTCCTCCCTTAACTTGTGCCTTCATTTGCATCGATCAGCTCCCCGTGCTTTAACTCCCTATCTTTTTCAATGATTCTTCATTTTTTTTTCAAGCTCTTCCTCCAAGACCCTTATTCGGCATGTCTCCCAAAGTGCCTTGCCTCAACTTCTACCGATAATTTGTTGATCACGTTGCAAACTTGTTCATCGAATAGTTGTTGGGAATTAACGCAGAGGTTTTACCCTCATGGAATCTGGTATTTTCATCAACACCTCTCGGTTGACTTTGAATTTGGGCTCATCAACATGGGACTCAAAATCCCAATAAAAATCTTTTTCATTTATGGGTATGCACCCTCTTCATCGAATGAAGTCCATGTAAGGAGTTGGTTTCACGGCACGGTACTTTGGAAATACACGTGGAGTACCTTATTTTGATCATTGATGTAATTCATTCCTTATTCCTGCACCGCAACCATACCCTTTCCAACCGTGCATGCTACATTTGGGAAGCTTACTCGCAAGGTTGGGATCTCTTCCCATGCTTCCATAATCCTTTCCCACACTTTCACTTTCCTTCGTCTCCTTTAGTACTTCTTTGGCATTGCGCTCCACCTCTTGATCCACCAAGTCCTTTATAATGCCTAGTACCTCCCTCTCTGTGGCATCCTCTATTTTTTCCTTAGTTAGTCTAAGAGTCTTAACATCCTTCATGTTTACTTCTTCACTTCCCCACTTGCCTTGAGCACCTCCATCGTCCTCGTACTTTATTTGTTTCCCTCATCCTCTTACTAGTGTACATCATACACAGGATGGTTCTAAGTCTCACCGTGCTCTTCATCATCTTCATCACACTTGTTGGCCTCCATGCTCTTTGTTTCTTCTGAGTCCACCTTTTATGTTACTCTTTGCTTCTTCCTAACTGGTGATTCCAATATAGGAGACTTTTCTTTTTCTTCTTCCCTAGGTGACTCCTTTCTTTCTAGTGATTCTTCTTTCGCAAGGGACTTCTCTTGCTCTAGTGCCTCTTCCTCGAGTGTCTTATCTTTCTCTTCGTGGGGACTTCTTCCTTCGTGCATAGGTGTTTGGTCTTGCACCCAACTCCTACATGCCTACTGTACTACCCTATATGTGTACTTGGTGATTTTTTCTCAGGGGCCTCCTCTCTCTCCCTTTTCCTTGGTGTGGCCTTCTTCCTTATGGTGGTATCTTCTGGGATAGAGACATCATTTTCAATGTAAGCAACTTTCTCATATTTAGGCCTTATACGTAGGTATATCCTTGTTGTGATCCTCCCAAAGTATGCAAGAAATGTCACTAGGCTGCAACATATGTACGTCATGGGAGACATACTTCTCCACATAGGTATCCTTCCTTGGATATATAGATGTTTTACATAGCTCGTAGTAATCTTGGTATATTGTGTTGAGGTCAAACCTTAGCTTCTTTGCCTCTTTGAATCGATTGACCCTAGCTTGGAAGTATTTTTTTGTGAATTAGAACGACAATTCACACCAGGGATCCTTGGCACCATCTGCTAGAGTAAACCTGCCAATACATAAATGTTGTTACAAGGCGAATTCAGCCTCACCTTATAGTAAAATAGGTAATTGCTCAGGTATTCTCCACTTAGTGATGAATGCATCACATATCCTCTTATACCATTTTTCTAGGCGTGCCTTGTGGGCGGTCATCATGGTGTCACAAGTGTATTTCTCAAATATTTTGGCAGGGGAAGGGTTCTCATCTGGGTATTCCCAAACAAATTTATCTAGCCCATCGGGCACTCCAATCTTCGAAAAGACAATGGTAAGGAGGACATTACCAAACATGATCTTTTCTCCATCGCGCGTGGCATTGATGATTTCTTCTGCTATGAAAGTTGAGAGGTTATAGATGGTCCCCTCTGAGATCTTATGGAAAATGTTCAACCAAGCCTTGTTGATTTGTTTCCATCTCTCCTACCCATTCACTTTATGACCAAGCATGCAGCCATCCTCATTATAGGGTTGGAAATCACAAAAATTTTGAAGTATTGCGAACCATTCTTGTAGTCATAAGCTTCAATAGTCTTCTTGATGGCCTCCTTATCATCTAAGTCATCATTGAAATATTCTCCTTCACAAGAAAGACCGAGTAAACTTAGAAATCAGTTGGGGAGTTATTCGCATCCTCTATCCCATGAAGTAGAAGTGGTCTTCATGTATGCGTGACATTAACCATTGGTATAGTCACTCAAGTTTTCTGAAATAGGGCAACTCATAGAGTTGCAATAACCCGACCTTCTCCATTTTCACCTTTACCTCATCATCATAGATAGGCATTCCATCTGGTGTCCTCTTTTCTGTAGGGTGAACTAGTTCCAATGCCATCTCGTTCTCTACGGTGCTCGTTTGATGGTTGTAGTCACTCACGACCATCTTTCTAACATGAGACACACATTATTTTCCAAGCAATACGTCATTTGGATATTACATCTCCATGTACCATTCTTCATTGAAACTAGTGGAAATAGCTTGTTTCCCCTTGCCCTTGCCCTTCTTTGGTGAAACAATTGTTGCTTTCCTTGGTGTAATTTCTCCATCGGGTTACTAAAATTTTTCTTTCTCCTAATATTGGCTCTTCTCAACTTTTTGGATCTACTCCTTCGTTAAAATACCTTCAATCATGTGCCCTAGCTATGGAACCCTAACCTGGAAAACCCTTTTTCCACAAGACGGCGTATTCACTCGTGGGATTCAAAACTTCTATGACCTTCTCCACTCATGCCTGTGTACTCTTTTTCCACTCCGGTTCACTGATCAAACTAGCTATGCACGCAAATATTTGTAACCCTTTTTTACACAAATTTTCTTCAAGGATTCCCTAATTCACGAGAGCTCTTCGATAACACAAATGAAAGGTAAACAATAATGCACCCCGACCTTCTACTTGTAGCTTTTTTTTTTTCTCGTAATAAATGTCATGCTACCTACCAATGTACTTTTGTAATAAAGGAGGATTTTTCTTATAAATCCAACCTTCAACATTTTTACCCCCACGCTCAATCTTACGTGAAAACTTATACAACCTTCGATAAGTGCGTAAAAACCCTTACTGACCGAATATCTTTATGTGTGTGCTTTTAGCGCTAAAGGCACTTCTTATGTCCTTATCCTGATTTTTAACATTGCCTACCTCATATTGTTCCTACGCTTCTCACCCTTGTACATGGTTTTTGTAAAGCCTTCCTAACACCAAACTCCTCATGTTCACCTTTTCTACACATGCTCTTCCAAACTACATGCTTTTGATCCTTCAACTCGGGCCATCAAAACACAACTTCCAATACCAACTTCCAGTACTTGTCACATCACTTCACCCCACACAAAAATAGATGTGTGTTCCTCTACGCATAGAAAAATTTGAAATTGTAAGTGGTTACAGGCACACAACGCACACACAACAAATAAAAATAAAGAGAACAAGCAACGAGAAATGGAAACACAAAGAAGGTAAATGCTTTAAAGGAAATCCTAGGATAACCGAAAATCGACTTATTTACAAACACAAGGAAGACTTATCTATATTAGGGCTTGTGTTACTCCCATTGAAATGGCCTGTAACCATGTTCCATCCAACACTTAGAATGGCAATCACCTCGAATCAATTATATATGATACAATGTATGGGCCCATCCAATAGACTTTAAATTTCCCAAGCTGGCGCAGAAACTTGGAATCATACAATAGAACCATCTGCCCAACCACAAAAATTTTGTTCTTGATGTGCTATCATGCCAAGCCTTCTGACTGGCCTTTTCTATTATCTCGACTCCAGCAAGCAATAGCCTACCTCTCATCTAACTACATCAACTTATCAAACCTCTCCTCAAGCGCGTGCTATATGTAGTGATGGTAACATGAATTCAATAAGTAACACCATTTCCATGCCAAAGACCAATTGAAAAGGTGTGGCCTTGTTTAATTTTTATTAGTCTGGTATGACCATAACATAGTAGAAACTTTATCATCCCAATCCTTTCTTCCCACATCACAAATCTTGGTTAACATGTGATTCATAATTTTGTTAAATGACTCAGCAGTCCCATTAGCTTGTGGGTGATAGGGGTAGTCTTATGGTGGGCTACCATAAATTCCACCAACAAAATCCTAAATGTTTCATTCAAGAAATGAGCACCCCTATCACTTGTTAAACTTAGCAGACATCCATATATGTTGATTATATTTTCCCATAAGAACCTAGCTATTATTGTCATTGTGTAATCCCTTATAGGCACCACTTCTTCCCACCTCCTAAGATAATCTGCGCATGTAATGATATAGCACGAGCATGTCCTTTGCATGACTGGGGAAATAGGGCGTATGAATTCAATTACACACTTCTTGAATGGTTCTCCACTGGAAATCAGTCTTAATGGCCTTTCATCTCTTTTCCCTAATTTACCAAGGCGCGGAGGCCACAGCCTTGCAATACTCAATACAATCCTTATAATCTATTTCCCACTAAAAACTTGCTAGAAGGATCTTGCACGCAGTTGCATTCCCTACATAGTGTCCTCTTGAAATTCCATTGTGTGATTCCTCCATGATTGCAACGTGTTCATGTTCTAACATGCACTAGTGCAAAATCTCATTGCAGCCTAGCTTTTATAACTCTCCACTTATTAACATGTAGGGCGCGGCACATATGGCTAATCGCTTCCTTTACAAAGTTTTCATTTCTTATAGTACCACACCTATTTTGAGAAACACAACAATATCTTCCAAGTCAGAGGGTGTGCACCACAATCTAAATAGTTGCGCATCTGGAATTGTATCCTCAATGCTTTGCATGTCCTCTTTTGAGTCTATCCTTGACAAATGGTCAAGTCCTAAATTACTCTTACCCAATTTCACAACAACCGTAAACTCAAACTCTTGAAACAACAGGACCCACCGGCATATGCACTCTATAAAATAGACTTGTTTACCAAGTACTTCAATGTCATGTGGTCTATGTAGAATATAAAGAGTATTGCCAGTATATACTACTGAATTTGTGTAGCGCGTAGATCATTGAAAATGCTTCACGCTCAGTAGTAGTATAGTTCTTCTCTCAATTCTTTGTTAGCTTTCTACTAGCAGAACACAAGGGATAGTCAACAATCCCTCTCCAAGTTGTGCTAAGATTGCCCCAATCGCAACTCCTGAAGCATCAACATGTACATGGAATGGCTTATCCCAAGAAGGAAAGCATAATATGGGTGCAGTGATAAGATTATTCTTCGATGTATCAAACGCCATCTCGCTACGCCTCTCCCAAAGTGAAATGCAATTTTGTGTTTAGTAACTTTTCCAATGGCGCGGAGATCTTGGCATAACCCTTTATAAGTTTATGGTAATACCCCATATGCCCAAGGAATCCATACACTGCACTCTAGCTAGTAGGTTCCCCAATCCCACAATAACAACTTTGGCAGGATCCACCAAAAACCTTCCTTACATATGATATACCCTAAAAGGGTTCCAAATGGAGTAGAAAAAACACATTTCTTAATGTTGAGGGTGTTAGCATATGGATTTACATGCATGCAAATGACATGCAACAATGTGGGAACAATTTCCCTCCTCAATGAAGGTGAGGTTTCTTTTATTGAAAACCAAAACTATATTTACATTTGTACATTCAAAATTACATGTGGGGGTGTTTTGGAACATCAATGGAAAGAAAAGTGAATGAGGGAGATGGAATGGAATGAAGGAAAGGAATGGATGGAAGGAACATGTAATAGTTAGGTAAAATCAGAACCTAATATTGCATGGAGAAGAACAATAAATAACTAACACAAATAAAATAGAGTTTGCATCAGCTAAACGAGAATGAGTAAAAGGGAACACACGTGAGCAAGTAGATAATCAGAGCTTGATCACTATGAACTAGAACAACATATTAGTAGCGTTGACAATAAGATCCAAGATAATATTTGCATGCAAGATTCAAACACTAACATCTAATGAACATAAGAACATCAAATGTTATAAGAGACAATGAATGGGACACAAAGTTCATATTTCATTAACTCCAAAATCTCTTCTCAAAAGAACACAAATTTTCTTTCTTTGAAATAAATCTTGCACACAAGAGTATTTTATTCTCCTCTCTCAAAGTCACCATTACAAATGAGCCCCTGACTTTCTCTTATAACCCCAAAGTTGGTTATAAAGTAATTAGGGTTTGTATGAACATTAAATAGGGCATCTTAAATGACCTTTACTTTTTCAACCAACTTTTAAAAAGTAACTTGAAAAATAGAAACCACTTAAGTTATCAAAAATTCCAAAAGTGAGTTTAATAACACCACTTTATAACAAAAAGAAATGGGTACATGTGGACCCCACTTAAATGACTTGGACACACACATAGACATCTTAGTCAGCAATGCACCACCTAGATCAATACACGTAGGATTAATGCCTTATCCATTGGGCCAAGAGTCCACCTATTCCGGTCATACAGAATGAACTCATCGACCATGCTCTGCAATCCTCCAGCTGACAAGAGAGTCAATCTTGAAACTTGAGTAATTCATCCACCTCTCTGTTTGAGCATCATCCTGGTGTGAGAAATTTTGTCTTTATTTATAGTCACACACACAATTCTCCACATGCTCCGAATACCTTTCCACGGTTAATTCTTCATTTTTCATGAGACCGTAGTCGTTACGCCACCTTGGCTTATCAAAATCCAACTCCTAATATTTTTCCATTGAGAATCTCTTCCAAGATTCGAGATTGCAATTCACTTCCTAGAGTTATGTCTTTCGTCTTTATCACCATCCCTGAAGTGTTTCCATTCTGATCTGCTCACAATTGTCCGATTTGAGAATGCTCCAACTTTAAGATTGGCCAATGAAGTATCACGTCCACTGCTAACTAAGAGCTGACAAGGACATGCTTGAATGATGTGGCCTTACTTGATGATCTGCACAACTACACTTGTCATTGGTATCGGTTTTTCAATGAATAGATCCGCCACAATGATCAAGTGAAGATAATTTATGTAGACAAGCTTCTCTCATTATCGATCTTTGTCGATAACCATGGCTTTTGACTCAAAGAGACCTCTGCCAATAGCTACGACCTATACCACATAATGAGGAAGTCAGAGGTTGCTTCTACTTCGGAGCCGTTGGAGTTGAATTGCCACACTGTGTAGGTGTCATGGTGCATCCATGCAAGTGATGACCAATTCAAAACAAGCATCAGGAAAATTGTGACTCACCTTCTGGTTGATATGCGATCGCAGATCAACCTATGTTGACATGTCCCAAGTTAGTATCGGCGATGTTCTCATACTCTGAATGGAGCGTCGAGGTGAGTATAATTTCCTGGAATCTACACCACAACATTGTTTTGTTTGAAGATGACATGATTGTGACAGAAGCATGATTTCGAGGCTATTACTTCCTTACTTCAAAACTACACAAATTGCCTCTGAAACTACCCTGGGAAAAATAGCAAATCTTGTTCTAAGAAACTCTCACTAGATGAGGGAGTCTATTAAGGTACCAAAATTTTTCATGTCAGATTTTTTTCCCAATCAAATTCTTCAGTCAAATATTAAAGGTCAAAGTTGACTCTTATGAAATTGCTAGGAAAATGCAAGTGTAAAACTGCAAAAATCTCGTTTGGTTTTAGCCTGGAAAAATACCAAACATCACCCTAGGCATCTACAACTTGGAAAGGGAGTATATGAAGGTGGGGAGAATCCAAATAAATAATTATTTTCTCCTGATGATCATCCGAGTTCAAAATATAGACCCTCAAAATCAGTCTCGACTTGTGAGTTGAAATCGCACGCATGGCGAAATCAAACAAATTGTGTTTTATTTGGATCCGTGAAAAATATCAAACGAGGTGTTACACATTTGAAATTTAGAAAATAAGTACATGAATTTGGGGAGATCTCAATGAACTAAAATTTTCTTCTTGACAATCACTCAAGACCAAAATATGGATTCCCAAAGTAAGCCTTCCGACAAGCTTGAAACTGTGCGTACTGCTAAAAACAAGCAAACTGAGTTTTTCTTGGGTTCGTGAAAAATATCAAATGAGGTGTTGTTCATTTAAAATCTGGAAAAAAATCACATGAAGATGGGAATAATTCAAAAACTAAACCGTTCTTATCGACAATCGCTCAGCTTCAAGATATCAAGGTCCAAAGTTGAATACTTCGACTGATACAACCTGTGGCACATTCTTTCCGCATCTATCATTTTCTTCATTAAATTCATTTTTCTTTGTGTTGATATATATCTTGTTTGACATTTTTCAAAATTTTCACGTGATCTTTCTTTAGGCACAGTCTTCCTCTTCTCGCAATTGTGTGGCTTTTGTTCTAACTTCACCCATGCGTGGAATTTCTCTCTTCTTCAGTGCAATGAGCTGAAATATATATATATATTATAAAATGTGATAATGATTTATCTTGCTGTTTTTTACATGGCAGGCATTGAAATTTGTTTTTTTTTTTTTTTTCTTTGCTATGACCAATGGATGTGTGAGCAATTACCAAGAATGAATGCATGAAATTCTTCTAGCACATGGGCATGTGAATGGATTTTCTTTCTCTGCTGCATTTTGGACTAATTATCGACTACCCTAAGCGTGTTGGGATGTGATGTTTTATTTCTCCCTTCACAAATACTCCCTCTGGCAGTTGTCTAAACTTCTTTCACTTTGACCACATGGACAAGATTTCTTGTGCAAACGTGAACTCTTTTTCTGGGAATGTGTTTTGGGATGATGCAAATGTGGACAGCCTTCTTATTTCCTTTGGCTGTGTGAGTTTATTTGTTGGTCTCTTCTACTGGGTGAATCTCTTTACCTTCTATGTGGTATTTCCTTCACTTGAGTGGGCTTTTTACCTTGGGCCTGTGTAGGATTTTCCTTTTTTGTTTGTTTTATTTGTTCTTTGTCTCTCATGCAGAAAAATCGCCCCTCTTGGCATGGCCTACCTCCTTTATGCATTTGAGTGGTATTTTATTTGTTTTTTTGGCATGGATTATATAATCCTTGGTTGTGTGGGGATGTTAAAGATTGTTTCCTTTTATTTTATCTCTGGCTACCAAGATAAATGACGTTTAAACTACTGCTCCTTTGCATGAACAGTTGTGAGTGGCTTTTCTTCTTTATGGTGTGGGACTTTCTATTGGATTTCTTCACCGAGATAGTTGGGAAAGAAGGGCATGTTCAGATTTTTCCATCTTAAATCAGTTTTCAAACTTATTTTTCATATCATTCTAGTTTATAATGCAACCATTTGGCAAATGATGAAACCAATCTGCGAAACATCTTGCAATGTTTCAATGAAGAGGTAACGAAACATCTTCATATTCCACCATGAAACTTCACATGCGGTAAAGAAGGTGGAAATGTGGTCATTAGGTGAAGTCTTCCCATCTCCATTAAACATAGGAAGAATCTTCCTCAATCCTTGTGGGATTTCATGTTAAGTGGTAAGATCAATGGTCCTATGGCATTTCCCCATGGTACGTTAACTACTATCTTGGGAAAGGTGGTATGCAAAGGAAAAACAATGTGAGCAATAATAAATGCTTGACTAGTAGTAATTCCTTCTTTTCTTTATTTTTCAAGACTTGATGCAAGGCTTATTGGAGGAGATAACTTGAAACCAAACTTACCTTGAAAGTCAAAAACGGATCCGACTAACCCTTAGATTTTTCTCCTCATGTAAACCTCTTTCCTTCAATTTTGAAATCTTTGCTAGTGAAGGGATCACTGGCATGTTATGATCAGCTCTAGCCTTTCTCTTCACTCTTTTTCTTGATTTCTTTGTGCCTTAATGACTCTAGCAACTCTCGCAGCTTGATCTTCTTCATTATCTAGTACTGATGCAGCGAGATGAAAATAATAGTTACTCATGCGCTTTTCCCAAATATCTTGCCTTAGATCGATGAAATGTCTTCTTGAGTATCTGTAAAAATAAGATTCGGTTGTAAGATATGTCGCCAAATACTCCCAATATAGACTCTTTGCCACATTGAAGGGAAGGTTGTTGTAATACCAAAAATATGGACGTGCCTTATCTACCTCTTGTTGCACCTCCTTGTTCCACCCTAGACCTTGCAATGAAGGTTGTGCTCCACGTATGTTTCTAGGTAAAAAAATCCCTATGAATAAGCTTTTCTCAAACTAGATAAGATGGATTTTCCTCATATGCATGGAACACAACTAGAACCCATAATCTTTGTTGTATTTTCCTTCCTTTTCATTGTCAATTCAAGATTAATGGTTGTTACTACGGTTATTTATACCCTTCCACCCTGTAGTTTTTTCTCATCCAACATTGCAAGTGTTGTTTGCATCTCTCATTTTGCCTCTTTCGTGGCATTAGGACATGATGGGATGTTGTAGAAATGTATGCATGTGATATGGTATTTGAAATGATTGATGCCTCCAAAACCTTCTTCAAGAAGAACGTGAAAATCATACTCCCACGGGGTAATCCAAATACAACATACTTCGAAGGCTGTGTCATAGCTTCCAACAATACGGACTTCCACTTATTAATGTTGAGCCCGATCCGGAGCGGGATGCCATTATATGCTAGCTTGTAGCATGTTCAACTACAAAAATAAGCATTGAGAAAACCCAAATTGTATGGTATGAACTATATGTAAAAAAACCTGCAATATCATTCATAGATTATGAAAAACTAGCGTAAATGACCATAGCACGGTTCTAATCTAGGTTCACCCAATAACTCCAATATTCTATCTTCCACCATGGCACTATCTCCCATCATTAGGCACTTAACAACCTATAACACCCTATCCACCGATGGTTTAGTACTCTAATATTCAAAATTTTGAAGGAGTTCACCATTTGTCAATTCTGTTGATTTCCTATTTGATGGCACATCTCAGAGTGAATATATCATGCACACACATAGCCTTGTAAGGTGTAATACATCTTATGCACCCATAAAGAAGGTGGAAAGGCCTATGTACCTTTCATCCATGTTTTCTCACATGCTTGGACATGAGATGAGGTGGGTTCCTTCCCATGGTAGTCTTGTATTGTAGTGGGTGCATTGCTTCGGGAGAACCTAACAAAGAACATGATTCTTACCTCACGCCACTCTAGAAGGCTATCACGGTGTGTCACCCACCAATGCGCTATGGTCCTAAGCAAGTTATAGTTGAGCATCCCTCTTCTTTCGATCTCATTTTTCCATTGAGCCTCCATTTCCCATAAGAAATCATTAGGGTTGGCCCCTCAGAGTAACTCGAAACTTCTTCCCTCCTAGGCGCTTGACTAAGCATGCCTTCATTACCCTTATCATAGATCCTCTTAACTGGCACCTAATTAACTCATATGTCTCGTGCAGCCAATTATCACATGCCACACTAGTTGTATCACTCATGGACTGAGCATCTTCAAACTCAATAACTCCCTATGTAGGGTGAATCACCTCAGGGTCCCTGATAGATCACACATAGATCCTGTCGAGAACTTCTTCTCCCAAGGGCTTAGTATATGGTGTTGATTTTCCATCGGTTAAATGGATGATGACACGCTCATCCTTGTTCTCAAAGCTAATGTATCCCTTATTGAACCTTAGGTCAACATTATTCTTATAACATCGGGGCACCCAATTAATGGTGGAAAGTTGATGCCTCGGCTATCCCCAAGACTTAGAAATCACGATGAACTTTTCCCCTTGGCTAGTGATAGCAAAGCATCCTTCAAGACACCAATGGGCACCTTTGCCTTTGTCTTATTAGCCATATACAAGTACATTCAAAGATGTTTGTAATGGGGGCCTTCCCATTTGATGTCATACATCTAGAGTGAGAACATTGAATTTCACACCCATATCAATCAAATATTTCTCAAAAGTCACCCATCTAAAGCAAAGCATTCAAGGTAATCTCTTTGTCATAATCAAGGTTGTGGGGAGGAAAGTTGGCATACTGAGAACCTGCCTCTTACACCCTTCTCTAGCATGTGGTACCTTCTCCTGTAACCACTCTCCTAACAAGGGATGATATTCTCTTGCCTCAACATTTTACATACTTCTCTAACCTCATCCAGATCCTTCTAGAGAACCTCAGCATTCTTCCTTTGCTCTAACTATCTTGACTACTCCTTTAGGCATTGGATCTCTCCTTGTTGGCTTCGAATCACATACATGGTTTCTTGATACACTTCTTTTTGATGAGTAGGATCTAGATAATTTCCATGCACCACCTCTTCTCTAATAACCAACGGTCTTTGCCTTGGTATATGCCTTACGGGTGTATCCTTAGCTAGCGTCGTAACTAGTACAACTCTAGTTCTAACTCACTTGCCACTCTTGGCATCCATTGTGAATCGGCCTTCATCATGCTTACCATCCTGGTGCCTTTATCCTTTTGGTGTTTTTGGCTCATATGTTCAAACAGCTCTGGGCACTCCTCATACTTATGCTTCTTCCCACACCAAGAGCATTGTAAAATATTAGGGCATTCATGCTTATATTGTTCTGTAGATCCACAATTGTAACATCTTCCACATAGGAACTCACTTCTTCCTCCTCCACGGTTGCCATGACCACAAAATCCTCCTCGGAAACCTCTTCCACATGCCCCTCCATCCGCACACCCTTCAAAGTGATAACCATTTTCCTTGGAATTGTTCGCGAGGCTAGTCTGGCACACACCAATATCAATGACATCATGTATCTGGTCGATAAATCTACAATCCTTTGTGTCATGGGTAGTAGAGGTGTAGATCTTACAATATCAAGACACGTTCTTACGTATCATAGTCTACAACAATGGGCATCTACTTACATCATGATATTTGTGGAAAATTTCAGTCCACTATCATGGCGCGTACTAATCTCCTAAGGCAATTGTCCTTTATATGCCCCTCCACCTCACAATCCATACACCATAGAACACTATGAGTCTTATCCATCGATTTCGCAGATAGCTTCTCCAACTATTTTGTCATTATAGTAATCTAAGCCTCAAGGGAGGGGCTAACACTAGTATGCATGCTTCTAATAGCCTCAGCATGCACGGAAGCCTCCAAGGCCTCACGCGGGTCTGTGAAAGTCCTGTGTAAAAGAACTCTTCTAAATGATGTTATCAATCCTCTAAAAAACCACTGAGTGTCTTTGAGAGGGGTGAATATCATCGCATAGCTTTGATAAGAGATTTTTAAAATGTACGTCATATTCCTACACACTCTCTACCATTCCTTGTTGAATCTCCTTCAGCACGTTGATGCTCTTCTGTTCAAACTCATGGATATGAAATTCAGCCAAGAAACCATTCGTAGTGTGGTGTAATCTATCATTGTCTTATGGGGATCATACTTCTAGTACCAACTATGTATGTGTCCTTACAAGCGTTATTACAAACTAACTTACCTTCGACTCGGGGTAGTGATCCCCTTCACGCGCCATAGCAATTCACACTTGTGTACATGCTCTGTAGCATCCTAAACACCTTTGTAGTCTGGTAGGTGAAAAGACATCTCGAAGAATACTTTCTAAGGTGGTTGAGGTCCTTATCTACCTGACCCAAAACCTTGATCCCCTTCAATGTTACCTCCACCACCAGATCTGCTAGATCTACTAGTTCTTTTTCCTCCTGATCTACCAAATCCTCTAGACCTTCCCAGTCCACTAGGTCCTCCAGCTCTTATACCACCAAATCCACCTCTTGTAGCTGGTAAAGGGCCTGAAGTGGTCATGCCTAGTGTTCCCAACGTACCACTGAACTTCATGCCAATAATTTGTAATATTGTAACGCTACCAGATGTGTGTCCCTCACCACTCCTAGACGCGATACCCAAGTTTTTGTACTCACACTTTGCCAAAAATTTCATTCCATACAATCTCCCTCCAAACACAAGAAATGATTATGCAACCATATATGTACCAAATGAGAAAGTATATCTCCTAGGTGTAGATCAGTCACTCCCACTAATACCAACTATGTTAGCAATACTTATCTCTTGATTTTGAAGACCAAGCAGATTCGGATGCGCGTCGACAGTTCTCCTTTATCCAAGTGACAAACTCTCATCAAAAGTTGAAGGGATATATCTTTCGTGCTTTCCAAGATGGGGTAGCACAGACTACTCAATCTCGATGTCCTCCATGTGAACCTCAATTCCTTCCCACAACATCTACCTCCATAAATCCATCACTCCCGTAACCTCGCGTTGTCTAGCCAACTCCCTTTCACACACTTGATATACTTGAGTTGTCTCTCCTCTGTCTCTTTTTAAGCCACGATGTCTACCATCTTCCTCCACCCTAGTTTCATTTCTCGGTGCTCGGAAGAAGGTTAGCCACCATAGGAAATGCTTCCAAACTCAGGGTAATGATCAGGATCTTCATAGCTAAAGGGATAGCATGCAAAAATGATCCTCTAGGTTCCTTTAAGAACTCAAACTCAACAACCTCAAGACAAGAATACATAGAAATAGTGTATTCCATGGTATAACTGGTCAGCAATCTCTTCCACCAATGATCAACAACATGCATCCAAGTTAGATCAATATCCTGCACCTCGATAATCTTCTTGGGTCCATACGTGATATCTATAGTACCATCTTGTTCTAGATGCATATGTTGAAAGCCATTCATACAAATCTACTAGAAAACAACAAAATAAGGTCTCATATAGCTTATGATATAGATGCTTTCTACCCATTTGTGTGCATTAAACTTAGGTCCGATTACTAAATATCTAAGCAAACTCATGCTCCGTGCTCTTAAACCATGCTTGACATTTTCCATGGTCAAGCGTTTTGTCATCACGCATCATTCTCACAAATTTGAAAATATGTCCCAGAACGAAACCAAGATGTATTCATTTTTCTACCCACCTACTAATTGCACACTCGGCCTATCACCTAAGCGGGAGCTAGGTGCTCACCGAGGCACACACAGGCACCTCCTTTATGTGAGAATTGTGAGAAGATCTTGCCATTGTTAGAGGATTAGTTACAGAGAAGTGAATATTCATGTAAAAGCACAACATGAGCTATCATATCCTTATACCCAAGCATTTAATAACAAGATAAACATCATGGCATGAAATACAAAGAACATATTTGTCATAAAATATAAGGAAATAACACTAGGGTTTGCAGAAAAAAATATTTATAACAAGCCATATATTTATATTGATCATAATCTTAGTAACCACATTACATTCAAAAGGATTATGTCATACCAAATCTATCAAGACATGGATCTAACCCATACATCAGAGGTCCTAGCTATGCTTTCTTTATTATAAAAATTTCACAGACCCATCCCTTACACATGATAACATTCCGATAGTCCTCTAATGAGAACCCCAAACCCTAGGGCTTGCTAATATTTATGCGAGCTTCGTTTTCCTCATATTATATGTCCTCCATATATATCTTCCTCGGTGTCTCTTGTTTTCTTCCAAGCATCTCTTTATAGCACCAACACCCACCGCCATGCCTTTTCTCAGGAGTAGATCGGATGTCAAGTGTCCATGTGGTCCTTCAATGGTGCATGCTTATTCTATTCCAAGCTCTCCACTTTCTACAATGATGTCTTCCTAGGAATATTCCATGCATGGAATATTCTTTCCTTGACCACCAAGTCTTCAGGATAACACCTTATCCACTCGGCATGCCTAGTCGGGTCACATTTTTCCTCAAGTGCCTTCAAAATGCTAAATATGGCTAAGTCTTTAGACCATGTGTATTGCCTTGTGCATGCACCCTAGTTTCTCCTAAACCCTTCTTAAACCCTTGTCCTGCATGCTTCTCCCCACATTCCCTTCTTCCTATTGGTCCTACATGCTCATGCGCCCTTTGGCACTTAGACAATATTTCAATGCCTAACACAAATAGATCGTGCACCCACTTACGAGCCAACACAAGATAAAAAGGGAGAATGCTCGATTCCAAAGTGCAAGTCACAATTCTAGCAACAAAGTTCAATCTTTAAAAACAAAAAGAGGCATCCAAGGCATCCAACGTTAAAATCACTCAAGTTCCTACATGAGAGGCTCTATGCAAAGCTCCTCCTAAAGTGACATGCACCCCTCCTTTGGTAGGTCAAGCCTCTACACAAGCTAAAGATCCTACCATTGCTCCTAAAAATTAAGAAAGGATGTTGTTGTACCTCAAATGCACAATTCAGTGGGTCTTCCATTCATCATTGTGGATCAGATGAAGAAGACAAATATAAATGTTACAATGTGGGATGCCCTGACTATTCCATCCCAACGTGACTTATTACATTAAGCTCTGGCGTAACTCCCACGCACTGATCTAGCTATACAGAAGTCATGCACTTGTATCAACATCTACCAAGAAGAGGAGAAGCAAGTAAGCAAAATTGTTAAACCCCACCCTTCTAGATTTCTTTGATTATAGGCAAACATCTTTTTCATAACCGTATGATTGACTCGGGTGTTAGCGCTTCTATCATGCCTAAGAAGATTGTTGGTGTTTTAGGTATTAAGTATACCCCCTAAAAAAGTAGTCCTACAACTTGATGATTCAACTGTCACTACTCTGGGAATCATTAAGGATCTTGATTTAACCCTCCATGCATGTCATAGTCTAAAAATAACTCAAGATGTGTCAATCATTGATCTACCCCCTTTGTTTGCCTTATGTTTGTCAAGATATTTTACCGCTAAAGTGGGTGGTTACTTGTCTTTTGATTGGACCCATATGTTACTCAAGACAAGGTATGGTACCCAGTTTACCATATAAGTTGAGACAATATTTTCCTATCATGTAGAGTCATATGTCCCATCCCTTCTCCAAGTCAACTATTTAATCCAAGAAGAACAAGCTTTAGTTTTTAAGAGTAACATCTTCCACCTTTTATTCCTGATCTAGTACTTGATGAGTGGGCGGAGAGGAACCGTAAATTTGACCCATATGTTCAAGAGTTGGAAGCTTATGAAACTAGGCTTGGTACTTACTACATTCTGGAAGAATAAGATCTGCTACCACGTGCGCTCAATCAAAGTGAAGAGAACCCTGGTCTGTGGAAATTATACTTTGAAAGATCCAGAAGCAAAAAAGGTGTGGGAGCAGAAGTCATTCTCATTTACCCTAAGGATGAGAAATTATTCTTCACGCACAAGTTGCAGTTTACATGTTCTAACAATGTGGAAGAGTATGAGGCGTTGGTGCATGGTTTGTTTATTGCGAAAAGAAGAAGATTAAGGCATTGTAGATATTTGGGGACATGGAATTGGTTATCCACAAAGTCACCAACAAGTTCATGACAAAAATAATCTTCTCAAATCTTATAAACATAGATTTTGGGACCTCCTTGAGAGATTTGATGCTCTAAATATGTAAGTGGTGCCACACAAAATGAATAAGGAAGTTGACCAAATGGCCATGTTTGGTTTGCAATTCTCTCCTGTTGAGGACTTTGTTAAAGGAAACACTCAAAACATTAAGATGGTGATTATACCATCCATTCCAGGATAACAACATTAGTTGGCGGTGTTTGATGATGACTCGTAGATCATCCAAAATGAATCGAGTTCTCATCAAATATGTAATTGATTTACATGACAGCTATGGTGACCAAGTAATATAGCTAAAGACAAACAAGTTTCCTAAAGGGTTGGTCACCTTAGAGAAAATGTTTATCCTTGATGATGAGTTCAAGGGTAAAGAAAAGTATGTGCATTCCATGTAAGAAGACTACTCCCCAATCATAATTACGCATGGAAAGGACATTTTTCTCAATAAATCTTGTGTGTACAATAAAAAATAGGCCTTCATCTCTCTTTGTCAAATATACTGTGATATCTTCTCATGGGAGTATGAAGACCTCAAAATTTTGATCCAAGTGTTTCTTAACACTCCATTGACCTTGATCCTGGTATCAATCCTGTCAGACAAAATTAGTGTCCATTCAATCCAAAGATAGAGCCCCTCATGAGAAAGGATTTATCCAAACTCATTGAGGCAAAAGTTATTTTTCCCATCAAGTACTCAACTTGGGTTGCGAATCTAGTTCCGGTGCACAAGAAGAACAGTGAAATCAGACTCTGTGTTGATTTTAGAGATTTGAACAAGGAATATCTAAAGGATAATTATCATTTTCCTTCTATGGAGCAAACTCTACAGACTATTCTTTGGCACAAAAATATTCTCAATGTTGGACAGATACTTTGGCTTTAAACAGATCCTGATCAAGGAAGAGGATCAATTCAAAATATATTTACAACTAGGTGGGGAACATATGTGTATCGGGAGATTCCCTTTGGTGCATTAAACGCAGCACAACGTTTCAAAGACACCCTAGACACACAACGTTTCAAAGACACCCTAGACATTTCTTTCAAAGGTTACATCAATGATTTCATCTTGCTTTACCTTCATGATATTATAGTCTTCTCAAAGTAGAGTGCAGATCACATGGCACACCAGAAGAAAGTATTTGAGAGATGCAGAAGGTATGGGGTATCTCTTAACCCCAAGAAGTGTAATTTTGTAGTGGCGCAGGGTAAGCTCTTGGGCCATGTGGTTTCAAAGGATGGCATCGCAATTAACTGGA
The DNA here is from genome assembly GCA_018340775.1 of Taxus wallichiana var. yunnanensis. Taxonomy (NCBI): domain Eukaryota; kingdom Viridiplantae; phylum Streptophyta; class Pinopsida; order Cupressales; family Taxaceae; genus Taxus; species Taxus wallichiana. The sequence continues at coordinate 568,987,851 of CM031235.1, forward strand.
GTATATTTCAGCCATCCTATCTCTTTCCATGTCGGCACATAAAAAGGTCTTACAGTCCTTCCTCAATAAGATCATTTTTTTAGGTAATTTATTCCTAACTTTACAGAGTGGTTCATCCCATCACCCGATGCTCAAGAAGAACATAGCATTCAAATGGATAGCGAGAAGGAAGAGAGAGCTTCAACAAAATCAAGAAAGATATTTCTTGTGTGGAAATACTCATCAACCCGAATTTCTCCATGGATTTTATCCTTTATGCCTATGGCATGCGATCTAGTGTTGTTGTTATCCTAACCCAAGAAAATGAACAAAGGTTGGAATGACCAAAGTGGCTTTCTTGACCAGACGTTGAAGGATTATGAATTAATATATATTCATACGTAGAAACATGTCTACACCATTATGCATGCACTCAAGAAGTTCAAAATTATTCTCACCACAAATCATATCAAGGTGTTAGTTTCCCACTCTTGTGTTAGAGACTTCATCATGGGAGCAGAAATCAGTGAGAAGAGAGCAAGATGGGTGACCAAAATCATGGAGTATGATGTGACAATCAAATCCACAAAACTAGTAAGAGGTAGCATGCTCTGCAAGCAAGCGGTGTTCTACTGAGACGCACACAATGAATCTGAGACTTCATTTTTCCTTGATGAAGCTCTCTTGCGTGCAAAACTAGAGCAAAATACGAGATCCTGACGTGCATGACTGGATGAAGGATATGATCACATTCCTTTCCAAGGGTGCATACCCTCTTGGTTTAAACAAAGAAAAGAGAAGAAATCTAAGGTTACAATATATTCCTTATGTTTTGGTTGATGATCTTATCTTCAATAATAATCTTGATGGTGTGTTGTTAAGGTGTATCGACGCCACGTAAACCAAAAAAGTGATAGCATAATTTCATGATGGATTCTCTGGTGGAAAAAAATTTTCCAAGACTACAGCAATGAAAATCACAATGGCATGTATCTTTTGGCCTACCTTGTTTGTAGATGCACACAAGTGGGTCACAAAATTCAAATAATGTGCTTTCTTTGCAGGAAAGAAGAAATATGCAGCCCTTCTCCTCTGACCAATCAAGCGAGATCAGCCTTTTTGCAATGGGATCTCAACTTCATAGGCATGATCAATATAGTTTCAAGTGCTATACACAAATGGGTGTTGATAACTATGGACTACTTCACCAGATGGATAGAAGCTATCGCACTCAAAGAATCAACCGAGTCAGTCATCCTTGACTTTCTCGAGGGTATAGTCACAAGGTTTGACATTCCTTAAACCATTATCTCTGATAATGCAAAAGCCTTCCTTGGCACTAAAATCACTGATTGGGATCTAAATCTAGGCATCTATCTAAATACTTCTTCCAACTATTACCCTCAAGGAAATGGTTTGGCAGAGTCAACAAACAAGAACCTGATCAAGATCATGAAGCGCCAAACTGAACATCGCCTAAAAACAGGTGGCATACAAAGGTCTTGGGCGTGCTCGGGAAGATAGAATCACAATTAAATAATCAATAGGTACTCCTTACAAGATTTTATATGGAAAGGAGGCTACACTCCCTTTGACACTTGAGTTGAACTCTTTGTCACTTGCCTAGAAGCTGGAAATTTTAGGCACAAACCAAAGAGAAGTCAGGATAGCAAAGTTGGTCGGTCTTGAAGAATCAAGAAAGTCTGCCATGATCAAGCTAGAACAACATCAACAAGCAACAAAGAAATGGTTTGACAAAAAGGCTAGGCCTCAAGCTTTCAAAGTTGGGGACTTGGTCTTAAAATGGGATGCTGACAGAGCTAAACCAGGGCATCATTCAAAGTTTGATGCACTTTGGAGTGGCCCATACATCATCAATTCATGCAAAGAGGCTAACTCTTTCAAGTTAACTCATCTTGATGGAGGCGCGCTGCAAATCCTAGTAAATGGGATCTATCTCAAACCCTTCCATTAAGTTTGCTACATCATTTTGTATATATTAGAATAGTTTAAATTCCTCAAAGTACGCTACGTTCACTTTGTTTGTTTGTACATATTTCTTTGTTCTTGCATGCTTCCTGTGTGCGCTCTTCTATATATAGGGAGAGGGGTCATTATCTTCTCCAGCGGATCAGAGCTAACCCTATCATTTGTTCCTCCACCTAGCTCTCCCCCATCTCTAGGCCTATCTAGATCGATTTATGGCGATCAAATTCGTTCCCCTTTATACTCTATATAGTGAAATGGAGGCAGTATATCTATATATGGGGATCCCTCTAACCATCCCATTCAAAGAGGTTTATTTTTGCAAGGGGGCCCCATCCCATATAGATATAGGGAGAACCAACACCATGTCATGTTGAGAGTAGATGGTGTCAAGAACTTACAAATTTTGGAATAGAGTCAAGAAATGATCCTTCAAGTGACTTCAGAAGCAATTCTTCAAATTTGAAGATCAAAATTTCATGATTACATAGCAGACTTCATTCACAATGGATGCTCTAGGATCCGATCTCCTTCATCTAGTAGGAATATGGCCCCAAAATTCACCTAAATCTGTTATCCAAATAACTCTTCTAGTTATTTAGACAACTTACATACATATTTTGGCTTAGAGATCTTCATTACAAGTAACATGCACCTCATTTGTCTCCTTGGCACATGCACTTGGTCATTGTTTCCTCTCGCACCCTTGTGAGCTTCCCCTTCTCCCATTTCCATTTTCATTTTCCTCTTTGCTCCACTCTTACCTTGTACACATATTTTGCGCATTCACCTTTTTCCTAGCAGCGATTATTTATCCTGTGTGCTTTCCTTGCACTTGCTTCAATCAATTAATTCATTGGCCCTCTTGTATGCCCCACACATTACCTAATAATAGTTGTGCCTTGACTATACATTCTGTGTTCACCGATTTGCCCCTTTTCCTCTGCGCACGTTGCGATTGTCCGCACCTTCCTTCTTCCTACACCTCATTCTTTCATGCACATACCTTTGTGCCTCTTCTATGCCATTCCATGCCATGGAATTCTCTAACATGCTTGAGTATGCCACACGTAACCTATCAAAGCGTGTCAACAGGCGTCGAATCCTTGTAAGAAACCAATGAGTGACACATGGCAAAAATGACAAAAAAATTTACGTGGTTGACCATCTTTTCATTCAATCGGCCACGTGCCACGTGTCTTGCGTATGCAAGTGACCCTAACAATCTTTTGATAGCCATATATTTTTCTACACAACTCGATCGATGCTCACCTAGTCTCAATTGATAGTTGTTGATATAGGCTATAGTGTTAGATATTCAAATCCAAATCCTTTGCGGATCGGTAGGTGAGAAATGGAAAAATGTCTTTCTAGGAATTAAGGAGCAGATCTGATTACTCCAACCACCCAATTTGATCTAATCTACCCTCTTTCCTTCTCCAACACACCAAACAGATTGAGGAAATGTATTTGTGATTTTCGGGTGGATTTGGGCATTATATGCTTTTTATTAGTAGTTGTATTTCAAAATCAGGTTTTCCCTCCTTCTTCTCTTCTTCTCCCATGGATTCATCAATAAATGTAAGAGTTAGACTCATTTTTAATGTTGAACACTTTGATTCCTTACACATTTTTCTAAGGATTTCATATTTCGTATTATGATTCGTAAACCTCTATATCTAGATCATGCATGTGGATATCGGCATATTTTTCCATTGTAATGATTCTATGCATTTTTAGAAATAATGGAAGCATCGTTTTGTGACTATTCTCTATCCTAGGCATGTTTGTATTCTTTCTTATGGCCTTTCTTTTACATTGTGTGCATGTTGTGTCACTCTACGTCCCTTGTTGTTCCATTTTTAGTTGTGTTCCATGAAACTGATCTGGTAAATGCATTTTAGTTGTGCTACACATGCCTAGCCTCCCTTGACGCATTTCCCTTCATTTTCACTTAGAACGTATGGTGTTCATCCCTCTTTTTCTGGTGTTATTGCCTTCCTTAGATTAGTTTTCATTTTTGTTATCCTTCTATCCCTAGTCCTTTGACATTATTACCTTAGTTTTACCTTTCAGCATTAGGAGCAGTAGTAGCAGTAGAAATAGATAGAGGAATCAGCATTCTCCAGAGATCTGTCTCAAGTGCGCAAGGTCCCACAACTTGGATATGGTTCCATTATTATCTCAAATGACTCAGTTCTTCCATATCCGAGACAAGGGTGCAATTTTGACAACCAATAGGCACAAATCCTCAAAATTATACTTTTTACTATTGCCTACATTTCCTTCTTGTAAAGCAGCAAGGGCGTTCTTCGTGGATAACCACTCTTGGTCAAAGATTTTCCCCTGTTTAGGAGGGGTTGGCCTATATAAGTGGTTAAGTCTAGTTGTTTCACCACTGTATTGTCTGTGTATAACTTGTCATATGAATCTTTACGTTTCTCCTGACGAGGAGTCTTGGTATAAAAATTCTTTGATACGAAGCCTTAGGTTTTTCTTTTCTAGGAGTCTTTGTTTGTTCCTTATTAACATGTGAATCCAAGCTTTCCAATTAGCGAGTAAGAACTTGTACTTGTTGTTCTAAGGTAACCTCTTGGGTGAGTATCTCTTCGTGATTCTCATGAGGAGGAGTTTTTTCATGATTAACATGCTCTTCGCGATCCTCGCAATGAATTTTGACAATAGGTATGTGACATCCTTCATCATTCGAAAAGGAATTTCTTCCTCATTACACTAACGAAGTAGAAGCATGTCCTAGGTTTAGGATTTCATCAATATTACGTGGAGGATGCTCTACTTCTTCCTCTCCTTGAACCATGCCGACAAGGAGAGAGAGATCAAATGTGGATGGAAACTTGGCCCTTAACTCTACAACACGCATAAGAACCTCATGTCTATTTTGAAACAAGAAGTTATCTATTTGGGCATGACTAAATTCAAAGTCCTCTCAAGGATAATTCTCCTCACCACCACTATGATCAACCATGGTGTTGTCTTCAAAAAGTGGATTTATCTTGTCATTTACAAAGGGATTTGACCCTAATTTTCAATGCCCCATCCTTGTCATAGGAGGCATAATAAGAAAGGTTTCACTAAGGTTGATTTAAAATGGACCCTAGATAAAAACCAAAGCGATTATGTAACGACGTCAAATTTTCAAAAATAATGTCAAATAATGAATGGAAAAGAATCCAAGTAATATGAACCAATAATACTAAAGAATAAAGAATGACCCCCGGATAGAGTGTAGTAAAGCAAGAAGTATCTAGGACAAAACAATAAAATGTAAGACTATGATCTAATCACAAGAATAACTATTCCTGCGTTTTGTAAAATAGGTTTGGTGCAAATAATGACAACACAATATCCATACTTAAGTCAAGTTTAGAATAAACAAGACCTAAATAATAAGAAGGTGTTAATGTGATCTCCAAATACGGCATACTAAAACAAGTTTAGACATAAACAAAGTCCAAGTCCTAAAAATAGAGGCTACAAATGTGAGCAGTGCAACAACACTATTTGGACATGTTAATCAATATTTGTAGACAAAGAAATATTTTAGTATCAAAATGATGTTACCACAATGCAAGAAATGTAACGACAACACTTTCCAAAACTCAAGGCAATGTTGGGATCAAAACTAAGTCTAAATATATCAAGAAGTTATTTATACGAGCAGTATAACAATACAACTTAGAGACTTACACCACGTTTCAAAAAGGAAACAAGATGTAATTATCACAATTGTATTGATATAATGGAAAGTGTAACAACTCAAAGGAATTCAATGATTAGACAACCTAGCTACAATGATAATGAGTCTCAATATGGATGTGAGACAAAGGGCCTACTAGAACATGAAGACATACCATTCACACTTTCAATACTGACATTCTTAACATGACATAGTCATGTGAGTAGAATAAAAAAGTAGTGGACATGATTATTTCTAGCGGTATAAATGTATGTTGCTTTATTTTTTCCTACAAAGGGAAACAAGAAAAAAATGAGTAGACTAAGTGGTGATGAAAAATACTTCGCCTAACTTTGGCAGAGTTTCTCCTTGTCTTAGGACAAGGTAGAAACTAGGAAAAATTGATGCCTTGTAAGTTTCTTGATGAATAACATGAAGCTCAAACTTCAATGAACTCTCCCCTTGTTCGACTAATAAGGTTTTGATTGAAGAAGTTTTTTCTTTGTGAGATCTCTTTGGAACATGATGGATAAATTCAAGTTGGCCCCAATGCAAAATGTTTCACCTAGGATTTTATTCACAAACTCACTAATTCTTTCCTAAAGGAGATACATACTTCTAGAATTAATTCTAGAGAATATACCATTACCCCACAATCAAATTAATGAATAGGGCCCCATATAGGAAACATGAATCTTTTCTCACAAAGTTTTTACAACTAGTCAATTGTGTAGCGAGTAACTTCATGTTTCATCCACTAGTTCTCTCAAGGTGTGGACTACTTTGGGGTTCCTTGGGTAATCCTCATAATGATTTTTATGGCTTATGCCAAGATACTTCCCCTAGTTTAAAGTGGATGAGCCATAGCTCTTAACTGAAACTTGTAAATACAATGTGTTGAATATGTGGTGTGTTTTTATCTTTTGATTAAAATGTGGTTTAGAAAACCATTGCCAACCTAAAACACACATGTAGTTAGAGTTTATTTCTATCCCAAGTCTTTGATAAGTGTTAGGTATCGCACACAAATGATTTTAGTAGTTTCTTATAAAAAGTGAACCAAATTTGCTTTTGATTCTCAATATCGTCCAATGATGCAAGAGAAGAGCATACATAATGATTCGATTCAACTAGAAAAATTCAAAGGAAAAATTTAGATCAAATGAACTTCAAACAAATCTTGATAAATTATTCATTCCCTTAAGCAAAAATGAAAGATTAAGTTTCCAATTTAACCAAATGTTAGAAAAAAATGAAAACTAAAGTTGCTTTTGATTCTCAAGATCACCCTAAGGTGCAAGAGAAGAGCATACAAAAACTTTATCCTAACTTAAATAAAGCATGGAAACATGATTCTTGTTAAAGCTTTTAAAACATGATATAAATCTGATAAAAATGTAAAAACCTACAAAACAGAGTTAAGAAACACTGTCAAACAAGAATAAACATAAAAATTAGAATCTAATATTTAACACATAGCACTAAGCGCAAGCATGTGCAGAAATAGCACGTGGATTGAAGTAGTAGCACAAGGCTAATCTCATTAGTGCAAGGCAGCTCTTCACTAGCGCAAAGGTAGTGTCATAGATACAAGTCTCGAGACAAAAACATGAAAATTGTTTAACTAGCACGGGCATAGGAGTGGTAGCATAAGCCAAATAAGCAATAGTATACACCTATAATGCAGTAGCGCACATCATACACAGAACAAAAAAATGTAGTTGATAAAAACATAGGCCGAGAGAGTGCTTAGCACAAGCCGATAAAGTGGTAGCGCAAGCTTAAGAGCGGTAGCACATGAGTTTTCTCACTAGTGCAGGCATCAAAGAAGTAGCACAAAGGTTCTTTTAACTAGTGCAAGGCACCTATGTATCATCAAAACATGGTATTTGACAAGAAAAATGTCAAAAATCTCAAAATTTGTCAATTTGATCCAAATTTGGTAGCACCTCACCTCCTTTATTCCTGCAAAGAGCAACAAAACAAGGAAAACTCAACTAATCTAGTTAAGAAACACCATATTTATCTAAAATATGCTAAAATGAGGGTTAGTAACCAAAAATTGAAATTAATCAAAAAATCTTGGAGTTAAATACAAAGGACATTGGAGTAAGTCCCACCGGGCGTGCTAAATGTGTTCATATTAAATTAATATGCTAATTAAAAGAGGATAACACCTAGTAGTCTCAAAACAAAGCTAAATTCACTATAAAACCATCATGATTAGAACTTAATGGAAAGCTAATATCCAATAACATGAAATAAATCATCTAACTATAAGTCATTTATACTAAAATGTATGATTTCCTTGAAAAATATGAGCCTATGAAGATCATAAGCAATCAAATTTGTATTGTTGCTTCAAGATAATGAAAGAATCTCACTTAAATGGCTACAAGGCTATGTTTAGATCTTTATTTACTAATAAAGCATGAAGAAATGTATGCAAAGATGAGCAAACCATTCCATCAATGGATAAAGGCTCTTAATCATATATTTGATATGATAATACTAGCAAAAGTATGGTGTAAGGTGTGAAGGAAGGAGCTTGGTCCTTTATATAGCTTTCTATTTGGGAGAAGCTTGAATCCCAATGAATGTGGGATAAAGGATAAAGTATATTTAGAATTTTTAAGCTTGATTAGAGGAATTAACAAGTGATTAGAAAATCATGGAATTTGGAGACAATTTAATTAATCAACTAGGATTAATTAATAGGTTAGAATAAGCTTTTTAGGCTATTTGGAGGTGATTTAGGAGGAATTTGATATGATTTGAAGCATTTGAAAGTAGGATTTAGCCAATAAAAGGGTTTATTGATTAAATGCATTTTTAAAAGGCTTAATTAACTAATAATAGTTACTTAATCAATTTGAAGAGGATTATAACTGAAGTGTCGTTAATTGGCATCAAGAATATGATGGAAGCTAGTTAATTAGCAAAGTGTCGTTAATTGACCGAGAATAGGAACGTTAGTTAATTAGTGGGAAATCACTAATTATAATAGAAATGATAGGCAAGATGATAGTTAGTACAATTTTAGAAATAAAATTGTGCATGCATATTTTAGGTGTCTACACCAAGAAATGAAAATTGTTGATCAACCATGGTTCCAAACCAATCCTTGCAAAGAGGAAAATTTGAGAATGACAGAAGGGTCTCTTTCTTCAAGTAGTTACATGGCTCTAAAAATCAAGGAAAAACAAGGTAGAATAAGAAAAATTCCTCTTGCAAAGAACCTATCATCAAATCCTAGTGGCTACAATTCAAGAGGAGCTTTGTTAAAGGAAAGAAAATGGGAATTGTTACAGCCGATGATCAAGAATCTAAGAGACTAATGAAAAATATGCAGAGAAGGTACAATATTTTGTATGAAGTCCAAGAAGATGAAGGATTTGCTAAAATTAATACTTTCAATCTCACACAACTAAATGAAAAGCTTGGAACCATGTCTTTCATCAACCTCCCTTGGGATGATTTCCTTGTGTATAGAAATGATAAGATGGCATCCTTGAAAACTGAGTATGTGCAAAAAGTCATGAGCATTATACAAGGATATTTTGATCCCCAAATCTACCTCAAAGTTCTAAAATATGTTGAATCCTTACAAGAGATGTATGAGAAACTTGAATCAACTTTGTGCCAAGGAATAAGAAGATGAGATTTGTCCTATGGAAGAAGAACCTGATGAAAATAAAATTAGCACTATGGAAAATGATGAAGGATCCATTGGAGAATATTTTTGCAATCTCGCACAACTCACTATAAAATTGAGAACATTGCTCTTTTTTTCCGCTCTCTAGATGAATTCATTACATACGGTGATGAAGAAATGAACATGTTTAAAAGATATTGTGTGGAAAGGATACAGAGCATAGTGAAGGAGATTCTTACCTTGAATACTATCATGAAATTTAGAGGTACGCTTTAGCTCTACAAAAAGGTATGAACACCTTGAATCACCTCGTGTTGATAAGGATGAAGAAACTCAAGAAGATCCTAATGATTATCCACACTATAAGGTGTTCATCCCTAGAAGATTCTTGGATGCTTCGGCGAATGTATTCTTCTTGAGCCTTCTATTGCAAATCAAAGAAACACCTTAGAAGATGATGAAAAATACATGGAAATGGGACCATCATTCATCAATTCATTTTAGCTCGAGGCACCGCCCATTAGAGGAGAAATGGATTCAAGAGAGGAAGATTCTTGTTGCATGATGGATAATTCAATGTTTTCTTAAGACTCCACTAATAATGAAGAAGCATGAGATGATCAGTTTGAGGTAACCATGGATAATATCCTTTCATATTTTGATCATTCAATTAGTGATGGAATGGAGACATGCAAGGAAGTGTAAGAGAACCATCATGCATCCCACACCCTGGAGGATGAATTCAAAATGGTCATGGATAGTTTGCCTTCATATTTTGATTATTCAAGTGATGTAGATATGCTCCATGAATAAATAAAGATAGTCAAAGAATCAAATTCCCTTCTTGATTCAATCATGGATGATCAAATGGAAGAGGCCCACTTCCTTTTTGAATCTAAGGAAAATGAACAGATTGAGCACAACCTCTTCTCACCCAAAGAGCGAGAATGATCATCATGAGGAGGATGATATGGATTTTGAACTTGAAGGAGTACCCTTCCCACAAAGTATGGACCTCTTATCATTATCAAAAGGTGTGGTGAATCAAGTATGCCCGTACTTGCAAGAGAGTGAATCTTGGGAAACAAAGAGCATGGAAGAAGTGAACATGGGGATGTTTTGAATGAATCATGGGCACGTATGGATCAGATTTTCAACCATCTCCCAGAATCACAATGTAGATATTTTTCCAATGAGGGTGATGATGAGTCTATGGAAAACTTAGAAGAACCATCGGTGCAAGACATATTGAAGGATACAGAAGAAACTAAAGATCCTCAACTCAGTCTTGAACTCTTGACTCGGGCCATGGAGATGCAAGATAAGTATGAATCAATTTTTGCTTCTCTTTTTGATACACCAATGTTCAATGTTGAGACAGAGCCAACAAATGAAATTGATGTCTTCCTTGGAAAGAGTGAATATGAAAGCATGTATTTTTATTTCACACAATGTGAAGAGGTTTGTGAGTGAAAAATAAGGAAGGTTCTTGAATCTCCTTTGGAATTCCTCAATATTGAAGACATCATCTCTTCTATGGAGGAAGATAGTAGGGAAAATGCTAAGCTTATTTGCATTGAAGATATCCGTTGAGAACAAATTGAAAATTTTTAAGGTTATTGGGAGTATGCTCAATGAAAACTTGTTTCCACCACTTTAGAATGCTCTTATGACCAAGCCAAGGATTGCAGTTTTGAGTGTGACACCAAGACCAATTTTGAATGGATGGATATCCATCAAGATGGCTATGGAAAACAAAGTGTGAATGTGCATGACTCTCGTGAAGGAATTCAAAATCAGCTCACACTCACTTCCCAAGCTCCAATGTGCTTTGAACATGTTTTCATGTTGCATCAAGCTCTCAAGGATGATGAATACATTCGGTCCAATGATGTGGCACACATTCTAGAAAACACTTTCTCATAGCAAAAAAGTGGGATATTCAGAGAAGTTGTTGAATGGGAAGAAAATCATTTTTTCCCACTCCTTCCAAGTGCCTTGTTGATATAGGAGATGATTCAAAATGGCAATTCAAAGAGGAAAAAAATCACACTCTCGAAGACATGGAAGAATGATGTCTCATGGTTGCAGGGCATCAAGTGGAAGCATCAAGGTATAAGATTTTTGAGAAAGTGAAAAAATTTTCATTAGATGCAAGAATGTTCTCTGTGTAGTATGAGTACAAAGATGGAATTATGGTCAACCTTCTTCTCAATCCATGCAAAGCCATCACAAAAGCATGGTTTGATCAAATAACAATTTTTTTGCTTCAAAGGTCAGACTTTGATCTGTTGTTTCACGATGGCATGTACTTCTCTCAACCCATTTCCGGGTATGTGTATATTCTTTCCCTACCTTTGTAAATATCCCTCCCTTGTACATAGTTTCCCTTTTTTGTTGTGTGTTTTTTCCCATTTCATGTGTTTCCCTTCTGTTTGTGTGTGTGTGTTCAATAAAGCAAGTTGTGTAGTATATCTTTCTAGTGACTCTAAAGCCCAATGGATAAGGCACTAATAGGTAAAATGAAATTAAGATTCTAGATTTCTCATGTGATGTCCTCACTATGCTCGATCCATGACATGTCCCCAAGCTAGAGCCAGATGTTGTCATGCAAATGTGCAACAAGAAAATTCCTAATTTTCAAGCATGAAAACCATACCCTACCCAAAAAAATCAGCCCAAAGGTCATTTTAAGTCCCCCTTCATATCACCCTAATGCCTAATTCAGTCTTATCCTATCTCTCCAAAGTAGTCCCATGTGTCATGTCAATGTTCCCATAAGTGATTTAGGGATACCTAGTCATTCCAAGTGCTTTCAAGGCAAGATCCATCAAAGCAAGATTTTTGACAAGCTTGGGAAAGGTCATTTTCTGATCTTCTCAAAGCTAGTGCACACCCCTAGAGTAGAATAGAAGGACAAAACTCATCAAGGAGTTGTACCAGAGAGCTAATAAATTTTTACAATCAGTTTTGGAAGTTTTGAGAGGTTTCACAAGTCTTGGGCAGTTTCAAAGAAACATGACGGTTCTTAGAAGCCTAAGCGGTGCATAGTGCAAAAACATCCCTTGAGCTTTAAGAATCGATTTCGGGAGCTCTAAAAGGATTTAGGATTCAAACAAAATATATTTTAAATTTATTTTAGATTCCTAATGTAACGCCTTGATTTTTGTAAGCTATCATGGTAATCACTTTTCATGATGTTGTAACTGCAGAAATGAAGATAAATATGTTAAGATATATCTTTTAATCTTAAAAGGAATGTGTTACTAATCTGGACCCTTGTTTGCTGTAATTTGTTTACTTGGGATAGAGGTTATTATTGCTTGTGTTTTGCAAAATGAGACAACAGACTTGTCGTATGTTTGATGAACTCTTTTCGCTGATTGACAGCACACCTTGAATCAATTCCATTGATCCAAGGTATGTTGGGGCCTTCTTGAGATCGCTTTGTTGATTTACTTCTAAATCGGAAGGAAGTCTGAAACCAGACTGAAGGTTGATATAATGTTGCAGCACCTGATTTCAGGTATGAATATCTGGTACTTAGATGCCAATGGAAAAGGTTTCATTCCTGAACCACATACAAGTTGTAACGCTAGACAACGTAAGACAATAGGAGTTTGGATGCAAGTGACACAGGTATGTGTTGAGCATAGGATGAAACGTCCTGCATTGTGTTGAATGTGAACGCCAGTCGGTAAGACTCATTGGAAACTATTAATTAAATGCTATGGAATTAAATCCTAACCTATAACTATGTTATAACCCATAGCCTAATTACTACCCTACATGGATTTTAAATTGCATAGGGATGAAAATTGATGCAAATCCTAATAACTTATGAACTAGGTGAACAACCTAGCTATGGACTATAAAATCCTAAACTATTACTAACCTATGGAAGGGGACTTATGGACCCATGTGGATGGAAAACGGATAAGAAGGGAAGGTTAGAAATTTATTAGGACAGTAAATGAAGTCCTTACAAGTTTCAGCGCCAAGTTTGGCGGGAACAAGGAAAAGTTGGAGGCATTCAACTAGCTAAGTAGCTAAGGAAGAATTGCAAGCAAAAATTTGAAAAAGGAACTCGCCAACCTGAGTCGGCGGTGGCGTGAGGAATGAGGAAAAAGAAATGCATTCAATGACCTTGGTCTTAGTGACCAGCTCGCCTTGGAAAGAGGATAGAGGAAAAATTTGTTTGTCATTGTGTGCAATCGGGTTTTTAGTTGCTCTGCATTTCTTCCATGGTTCTGTCGAACCTGCTGTTATTTTTGGTTATTGTTGCTGTTGTTGGAATAGCCACGGCTATTTTTGAGCTTGAGGAAGTTAGTGGACTATTGGGAAAGCCCTGCTGCGGACGCCGTGGAGAGAAATAGCTCCTGTGGACGCGGTTTTCTTCGAACCACAAAAAAATACAGGCATGTTAAGCCCTTCTCCTTAAACCGTTTGCTTTTGTTTAAACATCTCATTAAAACAACCCTGCTCTTATGATGGGGGTTTTGGTTATATGATTTTGCTGATATCTTGAGGTGATTTTTGGGTTGAGTCATTTTCTTTTGCTGCATGTGACTGGAGCATTTCTTTGCATAATGATTAAGTCGAATAAAACTATCCATGCTGTGTGGGTTCGTTTTGACAGTGTTGGGTATTCATTTTTATTACCCAATATGAGTTTGTGCTGATGAATACATTAGCTATGCGTGTATCAATTCTGAGTTCTGTGCATTCTTGTAAAAATGGAAGGATGAGATGATTCTGTATGCCTGGTTTGAACTGTCATTATAAAGATGAATACGACTTGGGTATTCTTGTGCGTTTTGAAGAAAACGAGTGTTTTTATTACTGAAATTATTAATGAATTAAGTTTTCTCTTCTGTTGTTTTGAAATCTGAAGGTAATGGTAAGTGGATTTTATTGTGCATTGTGGATTCGGTTTTATGTAAATGATACTGATATGGAGATTGTTTTCTGAATTCTGTGCGTGAATGGTTTTTGAAGAACCGTGAGAATGATAGATGGAACTGTTGTGTGAGTTATTTTCCCTGAGGGTATACAATGCATAGAATATAAATTCTTGGGAACAGTGGGCTTGTTTCATCATTTTACTCTCACGCCCTTTTAAAATGATTAAAAGCCTCCGTATTTGGTTTGAAATCCATGAAAGATTTTTTTAAGGAATTATTTTCCTAATTTTGGAACTGAGTATCTGGATATTTACCGAATGGATTAGAGTTTACTATTTCAGTCTTCTTTAGATTGGATGATGAAATTATTTGCATATATATGTATGTATATCTATATTAACTACCTTCTAGACTTCTTGTTGTTTCATCAAGACTAAACTGAAGTGGAATTCTTACTTTGAATGTTTGAAAATGATTCTTTTTACTATTATGATGAAACTCATGATTTCGTAGCTAGCTGTACATTCTTGTTGTTCAGGTCTAGCTGAAATGCTTGTTTTTGATGAAACATTGCTGATAAAACTAGTTGTGTATTCTTGCTTGTTTATATCTGGATGAGAAAGTCCATTGAGTGAAATATATGGAGGAAATGATTGTATTTAGAGGTTCTTTTGGTACTAATGCTTACGGACCAATTGCAATGAACTCTGGTCAAATTTTTGGAAAGGTAATTAGTAGTTTTTGAATATTGAAATATACTATTCAGAATGAATCATACTATTGGATTATGTCTGTTCTAAATAGTGGATATTTGGTTAGACAGTGAGAAGAGGTAATATGATCCTTCTTCCTTTTATTCGATTATTGATTTTATTTACTTCTCTTTGGACTATTATCATTGATTGATATCACGTCTGGATTAAATTCTCAGTATAGTTATGATGAAAGGAAAGAGAGTGTTGAATGGATAATTTGAAGTAATGTTCATTTCTTCTCTCATGCAGTTGGAAATCTATATTTGTTATAGAATGAATTTTGTACTGCCTTGGTATAAGCATCTGCATTTAACTGTTGTTTACTTTCTTCTGAATTGAAAGAAGTATTATTCTATTGTTGTATTTTGAGGATTGACACCAATGAGTTCATGGTGAATGACTACTTTTCTCTTCAGCGTTTGATTGTTTGAAATTAGACGAGTAGTATAAAAGGAAAGGAAAGTGGTTCTGTTGGAAGTCTTATTTAAAATCTATTACGTGAATCTTTTTTTTAACTATTGTAAGGGAATGGAATCGATAGCATTTACATTAGAACAGCTGTATATACATAGGTGTATTAGTTCTTACAGATGTTTTAATCTGGAACTGTTTGAAGGAAATTACTTCTTGTAGTAATTATTTGGGAAAAAGGGTAGTAATCCTTTTGTTTGATTGGGATGGTAATTAGATGATTGGGTTGTTATGTTGTTCATCCTTATTGGTACTTAAATTCTTGGATGATGTTCCTTTTAACGTTTCATAAAAGCAGGGTTCTTTTATTGAGACAGTTAATTGAAAGCACCTCATTTTAATGACAAGTGCTTAATATGCTCAGTTCAATGAACTGACCCGTGCAAGTAATTTTGCAGATGGATCTTGAGTAAAAACGAAGACATGGTTGTTTTCTGATACTTATTTTGATTAGCTGAGGATGGATCATATTTGATAGCTATTATTCCTCTATGAGGAAATGGGAAAAGAAGAAATTACATTCTTCTATCCTTATGTGTTGTAATGTTGTTTGGTATAAACAAAGTCCAGTTGTTGGGTGGTAATTGTATAGATTGTAAATCTTATGGATGAATACAAGGAAAGTGTGATATTTAATGGTTGTATCATTTGACATTGGTTGACTAAAATTAAGAATATAATACTATTCATCAATTGGGAATTATTCAAATGATAGTGGATAGATTTTAAAAGGACATATTATCTATTCTTTCCTGAAATACAAATTTTAAGTTGGAATGTGTAATTAGTTCATACTTGGGTTAATATGAATTTTAAATTGACATTAAAATGGATTTAAGTGAATATGAACTCTTAATTGAATGATATTCGGGATTATTTTATAAGCTAAGGAATATCAAATAACAAGAGGAAATTGAACCTTGTATTCGGACTTCGTTAATATCCTTGAAATGTTTAAATTCAGAAAATATTAGATATGGGGAAACATATCTATTGTTAACAAACCTTAACTGAAGTAAGGTTCAGGAGGATAGCTAAATAGCTTCTTTTAAGAAGGGACCTCGTGTAAATGATATCTAATAAGATGGAATTCTAAATTTAATTACAGTTGGGAGTAAAACTTGGTTAAGTTTAATAGGTTGAACTTACTACGTTAAGTTGTAGTGGACTATTAGTCCGAAGCTTAAAGAAAGGAACCAAGATGGAAATATACGACCCTTTGATATGGAGGAGTAAATGTATATTAAGCTATAAGACAAATGAGTCTCTCTTAGCTATATACAACTGTAATGAATGACGAGGTTAAAGGATCAGCGTGGTTGCTGAAAATTGATCTTAAATATTAAGATTATAATCCAATCACTCGAGCTGGATGTGTACTCCTTGATGAGAGGATTCCGTAGGACCTTGGCACATGCCAGCTGTAGTATGGTGTCTTCATGAAGGTGGGGCCTTCATGACGACACAATGTTGTAGCTGACATGTTACAATGCCCTCCCGAATCAAATCACCAAGTTTACATAAGTTGGGATTAAGTTCTTAGATGAGGATAGGAATGTGATCACGTATATGGAGTGATTCGAAGGACTAAAGGTAACTAGACACACGGAGTCACCTAGGGATGACACAGTATGTCTGCGTACCTTTAGTTACCATGAGTGACTTCCTATACTCGTTCATATTGCTAGTTGGGGTTAGAGCTTGACTTTAGACGGAGGGACTGACAAAGATCAGGAAAGACCATTCTAGATAATAGACGAAGTGAGGTGAAGGACGTATTCCATTGATGTGTATAACATCTAGGAATATGATCATGCAAAGCATGTGAAAATATTTGGCCAAAGTATCGCAAGTGTTGGTTGTGTTGTCCTAATCACCTAGTTTAAGATGCAGGATGTTAGATGAATATCAGTAATAGATATTCAGATAGGCTTCTTAAATGGATCACTTTGATAACTGGAAATGGTAAAAGAACCTTGTATACTTATTATACAATGCATGGATTAACATGAAGGATCGGTAAGTCACCGAGTCATGAAATGAGAGATCGTTGAAACTCCGAGCCATAAAATGGGAGATTGGTAGTTCTTCGAGTTATTTACACAGAAAGATATGGTATTATATGATTGAATGGCATTGAATGTGTGTTCCATATTATAAATATGTGAACAGAGAACATTGGTTTTAAAAAGAAATTATGTGATCGAATTACATTAATTGAATGAGAGAACAATTATTAAAACTTGAATGTGTGTTTGAATTACATAATTGCAAGAGAACATTATATAAAAAGAATAAAAAAATAAAAAATCCCTTGTTCTAGTATCTTAAAATGGGGATGTTACACCTAAGGGATGGTAATCTCAAATTCTTCACAACACTTAGGTGCATTATGTCCACAACCAGTTTTTTACATGCACAGACCTTGGAGCCTAAACAAAAATCCTATTTTTAGGGATCAAATGGTAGAACAAATAGCTTATACCCACTCCATTAGATTCATAAGTCCATGTTCATGTAAAATCATATAAATTTTCATCAAAAAAATCCTCTGGGAACTCAAGTTATGGCCTCGACAAGCCGCTCCCCAAGGTACGACTAAAGGAGTTAGTCAAATTTTGCATTGAAATTTGGACCAATGGGAGAGTGGCGCACTTTTTTGCACCAATTCCTTAATGCACATGGTGTAATAAAATACACCCCCTCCCTTTTGGTCTTTTGTCCCCCATGCAACCTAGTCTCAACCCCAAGGAGAAGGCATTCAAAACAAGTACCTTATCTTTGACACGCGATTTTGAGAGATCCCTAAGGATTTAGAAGGGAAAAAATACTTATTCTAAAGATAAGATAACCCTCTACAAGTTTTAATAATCATATATTTTAACAATCCCTTGGCACTTTTCAATGGATCTCATTATTCGCAGGGACGAGTTAGCGATCCCTGATTAAAAAGGAGTCATTTCAAGAATTTCATGACGAATAAGGCTATGATACCATCACTATTGTGTTCAAAATTAATTTTACAAGTAATTTAATATAAATAAGTGTGTGAAAAGACATCCGAGAGCTCAATTTATGTGCCCAACAAGTTTTTCCATAAGGTAAAGGAGTTAGTCATTTTTTTGCTGAAAATTTGGACCAATGGGAGAGTGGCACACATTTGTGCACTAAGTGCACCAAGGCCTTGGTGCAATTAGTGCAATAAAATGTGCCCCCTCGTATTTAATCCACTGGACCCAAATTTGACCTCCTTTAAACCCTTTTTTCAATCTAAGCCCATATGCACATTTCCCAAAGACCCGCTCCGTCAACCAAATTACGCGAGTGGCCCAATCAGGATGGGGCACAATTTTGTACACCAAGACTTTTGTGCGAGATGGTGTTAGAAAATTTACCCCCGCCCTACCATGAGCATGAAAAATGATTTTTTAAATTTTTCTATCTCCCATTGCTCCTCCTTCATGCACAGGTGATCCTGAAAATTAGATCTGAAAAATTATGTACTTCGTAGAAATAGTGGGTTGTAATATGTTGTTGGAATTTGTGTCATCCATATACATGAAATAAAGCTACATTTTTTCTACATGCTTTCTTCTTTTCCCTTGTTTTGTACAACTTGTGTAAATATCAATCAAGGAATAGAGTTTCTACTTTCCAAGATGTATGAATGTGTGTAGATTTATATGCATGGTTTCCTCTCATCGTTGATGAAATAAACAAAGTTTTAATAATCATCTTGTGTTTCTTCCACTTCCTTCTTTCACACACTTTGCAATTATAGTGATGGAAGAGCTTTGTATCTTGATAGATGAACACGAGAACTTGGAATTTTAGGTTATCCATCTCACTAGATAGCTTCATTTTGCTTTCCTATATATTGAATGTTGAACTACTCTAGTTCGGGCGTGAGTTCTGCAATCTACTCACAGCAATGATCTTCCTCTCCTAATTTCCATCCTTTCCCCTCATCATTGTAATTTCCTCCCTTGTACCCCGTACAAGCACTTTGCCACAGGTTCAGTGGAGTGTCCTTGTGTGATCCTCGACCAATTTGGCCACCCACAGCATTTAGATAGGATTAGGATTAGTTTACTTTCAATAATGGGAGCTACACCATTTAATGCAGAAGGACATAGCCCCATGAACATTGGTAGAGACACCTAATTTTTCCATTCGACAAATTTTCTCACCAACATTATGGCTAAGTGGTAGTACTTACTTGAAAGGATGATCCATCCCTTCCTTTGGTAGGAGGAGGGCTTAAGGATTTTTTTTTCTACTTCTCTTATTTGGAGACAATGGAAACCTTATTTTTGTTGCAATTTGGAAGGCGGTGTCTTCCAAACCTTGAGCTCTCTGTCTCGTGTATATCTTCTTTCATCTAGTGTGATAAAATTGTTGATTTTCTCTTAATATTATTCAATGGGAAGCACAATATGTACCCCATGATGGGCGCAAAAAAACTATTGGTTGGAAATTTTGTTGTTGGGTACAATCAACAATTTAGGAGACAACACCCCCTCCTCTTTATGGGGAGGTTCCCTTCTTCACCAAAAACTTGGAACTCTAATTATTTACAAATGTACAGACTAACTATTTATGAATTAGGATTTTAGTGCAGTGAATGGTTCCACATTCTTAATATTCTCAATACATAAGATGAACAGGGAATAGGGTTCTGGAGGAAGAAACAACAGCTTGTATGGGCAAGAAGTATAAATTAGGGAAACAAAGTTTTGTCTAACTTATTTATCAAGGATACAGTATCCTCCTTGGTTGTACAAGATTGCTCACCACTGTAAGACAAGAAGTGTAGAAGGAAACACATTCGGATACAGATACTGTAGAGTTATATCCTACTAATACATGCAAGATATCTCAAGAACATATGAATCAATATATCTAAAAACCCATAAAATATAAATGCAACCAGACACAAATTTCTTCACACCATATTCGATGGATTGAACACAAAGTTTCAAGATTCAAATATATTAATATTCACATTCAAAAATTTTAGGAAAATAAAGTAGAAAGAACACATATGAGAGGAAAGAAGTCTTCTTACGTATTGATAAAAATTATGTACATCTACATTACACTGAGAACCAAAATCCAACAACCCCTTTACAATGAAAAATAATCCTTATATAGGATGAGGGGTGGTTGTAACCAACTTTCCTAACTAATTGTCTTTTAATTAAGTGTTAAACACTTAATTAGTTAATTACATAAGTTGGATTTATTTTACAATTTCACTTTCAAATAATAAAGCCAACTTCAAAATATAACAATTAGATAGAAGAAAGAATAAGAACTAGAAGAAGATACATTAGAGAGTGGCACAATTATAGACTTTATCTTTAGAACATGAACTCAGAATTTGGCAATAGCATCAGAAATATTTATGATCTTGGGAATGATTATGTTTGACATGATAGCTAACCATCTGCCAAGGTAGTACTCCATGTCTTTTTCAATTCCACCATTCTGCAACAGGCCCTTGGTGGCTTCTACAACAACATTGTGTAGCTCAAAGAGTTACTCCATTTTCTCCTTGTTGATTGATTGACTTTGAATAATTTTTCCTTGATTAATGCATTGAATTTCTTCTTAAGCGCATCCACCTTTGAATTTCTCTCTGTAGAATTTTCCTTATAGAATTGACAATGGAGAGCTTTTGCATTAGCAAAGATATCTGATTTGAATGATTCTCCCTTTTGCACCATGTTCTTTAATTCAGTCGTAACCTCTTCAAGAACTTTGATCCTCCACTCAATATTGTAGACCCACTTCTTGGATAGATTGTTTTTGGAATCATCAAAGATCTTATGAGACAAAGAATATTCTCATCAGTAGTGCTCATGATTCTCAAATCCTGAATACTATCCAACCATATCTTGATTTATTTCTCAACATCATCGATAGTTGAATTGAAATTATCCCATCCTGAAGAGATGTTATCATACATTGTGTATGCTTCATCAATAAAAATCAAGCCGGATACTAGCATATCTTGAATCCAAGCCTTAGAATCTCTTCCAAATGTTGCATGCTTGTGGATTTATTTTATAGCTTTGATATCCTCTTTAGAAAGAAAATTTTTAGGAGATAGTGAGAAGAGAGGAGTGGGATCTAGAGGGACTTTTTCATTTGAGAGAAAGGACTTGTAGAAATTAGAAGGAATGTGAAGTTGTTTTTCCAGTTGTTCTTGTGTTTGCTTTCCCTAATTTACTCTTTCAATCACCTTGGAAACAATCTCTTTGAGGTTTTACACTTCTTTTTTAGGAGTGGATTCTCCAAGATATATTCTTGTAAATTCTAAATCTACCACAGTTATGTCTTTTTCATCCTTATTTCCCTTTGGTTTGGAAATTTCCAAAAATTATTGTCCTTCAGAATCAAAGACCAAATGGGAGGTTATCTGGGCATTCTTTGGAGGATGAGTAGGAGTTGTGTTGGTAAAATTAGCTATTGCATCAAAACCAAGAGTAACAGTTTGAGAAGAATCATTCCTCTTCCTGTTGTCAATCATGGGTTGGACCCATGTGAAAGAATCACATAATGGTGGGGCAGGAGGTGGTGCTAGTGTAAGAACATTATGAGGACGAAGAGGCTGAATAATGGAAACCTCGAGAGTAGGAACCTCTATAGAGGAAAAAGTTGGTCTCCTAGCATCAAGCTTGGGCCTACTAGCTTTTTCATTGTTAGGTTCAATTATTTCAAGTTCTTATTCTTCCTCACTTTCTTCTTCTTCATCTTCTTCCTCTTGATCATTTTTTGTTCCTGAAGCCCTTTTACGATTCATCCTTTTTCTCTTCATTTATTTTTAATTCGTCTGAAGGTTATATTTTTTCAAGCATAGGAGAAACTTGTTCTAATTCTTGAGTTTTCCCTTTCTTAACTTATTTCTCAAGTGTTTCTTCAATATTTTCTATCTCCTTAGCTTTATCTTTCATTGTATACAACTTGGTTGTAGAATCCAAAGGTGTAGAAGGAGTCAATTATCTTGGAGCTTCTGAAGAGGAGTGGAGACTTCCTTTGCGAGGTAAATGCTTCATGAGAAGAATATTGCTTTATGATTTTCTTCTATTTCTTCATCTTTTTGTTGTACCATTCCTGTATTCTTATAATCATAGGGTTGTTCATATCAGAAGGATCATCCATTTATTTATGAGACCAATCAAAATATGGGAGAGGCATATGTTGAATGGTTTTTAAATACTCTATAGAGTAAAAATCCTCATTTTCATCCTCTAAATCCTTAGGAACCTGATATACCTTGAAATATTTGATTTATTGCAAATAAATCATCCCGAAATACCTTTTCCTCACCTCATATTCATCAGCACAATCTTCCCAGTAGTCCTCAATGGTGGGAACATGATAGTAGGACATTCTCAGATGCTTTGAAATGAAACCCTTAATATCAAAGGAGGATATTCTTTGATAGGTATGAAATTTGAAATCATAAATTGTCCTCTCCACATTTTGTGCATCTAGGGAAGATCTACATGTATAGTTTCCTAGTGAGATAGGGAATGGAATACTTGTGATTTTCTTATCTCTATATATTCTATGCAATATGTCCAACTTCCTGAAAACCTCCACAAGATCCAATTTATCACTGCAATACATGGTAAATTTATTTTGTACACCCTCAAAACCATCCAACTTGATATATGATAATTTACTAAACTGAATGAAGAGGTTGTCATGGGTTGAAATTAATTGCCTTGCTTCTACAGATACTCTTTCAGTTGTGTTTCCTTCAAGAAGACTGACTATGAACATTATAAAGACATCATTAACCCTCCTGTGATGAAATTTTGTTTTCAAAAGTGATCTAGTGGATAGAACTCATAGAATGGTGCATTCTTTTTATCATTTTGAGGTGACAACCCTACCCATACCCTATAGGCTGCAATTGTATACATGAGGTAAGATTTCATGTGAAAAGTTTTACTTTGTTGTACATTCACCAGTTTCTCACTTAAGTTCTCACAGATGATCTCTCCCCAATTCAAACTTTGTTTTCCCTCACAAATGATGTTGATGTACACACACATCCAAAATTGGAATTCATTAGTAGAAGGCAGGCCCATCAATCTTGCAAGTAGAGTGATCATGTCTGACAATTATTCCTTAAAATATGATGCATACAAGACCTTGGGCATTTTGGAATCTCCTCTCTTTTGGGATTTAAGCCAAGACTTGGCCACCATAGTTACTGTACCTATAATTATCTTGATTAAAGAGATTCAGAGTCTGAGCCAAGGTTATGGTATTGGAGTCTTCAAAAGTGGGAATACCTAGGGATTCATTTATTTAGGTTGCATCAAGTTTAGCGATAATCTGGCCTTGAGGATATCTAACTTCCTTGGTTTAAAGGTCAAAACATGAAGCACAAGCCAGGATAGTGGCAGTGCATTGGACAGAGAGGGGAAACCTAGCATCGTAGGTAATTCCACTATTCTTAATACACTAGGTGATGATGTTGGGAGTATCCTTAGAAATCTAGGCCCAAAAATCATCCAAATTCAAGTTTCTAACATCACTATCCCCTATATTTGGCATAGATGTCTCTAAGGAAGAAATATGCTCATACCCCCATATTAGAACTTTATGGTGAGGATATGAGAGAAGACTCTAGGAAAATGGAGGTTCGACAACGATTTTCATGAGGTATTTGAGGAGGAGGATGGAAAACACAAAACACCACCCAATTCAATAAAGCGGCATGAAATGAATCACCTCGAGTATGAGAAGAATGGCTCCTTGATAACGATCCTGGTGTAATTTGAATTTTTGAAAAAGGATAAAAATTGAGCAATTTATAGCAAAAAATGTCCTCTATGGCACGGGAGTGAAAAATCATAATGCACAGGGAAATTCACAATTGGGAATGTTGAAAATGATTTACATTTACCCCTTTTATAATAAACAACTTGATTAAATCGGTGAAGTTGAGGGTTATAGTGTTATGCAAGTGAAAGGAGCTTTTGAGAACTTATTTAATCAATTTACCCAATAATGTGGATATGACGGTTTCTTAGGGAACTAGAGTCCCAGGGAATGAGTACCCTATGTTCTATAAATTTCTAGAAAACTTGCAATATAAAGAAACTCGTTAAATTTTGTAAAGTGAAAGCTTGCAGGCGGGGTATCAAATGGAACTAGAATTTTGAGAACAAAAACATTTGTATCACTGCAATACAAAGGAACTATGGCAATGTGGATAAAATGCATGCACAGGGAACACAAATTTAAATGGAAAAAGTGCTTCATGTTTAAAAAAATATGATTCATCCACAATTAAAAAAGAAAAACAAAGCGGTGCTGAGAGAACTCGGGTATGCGGGAACAAAAGTGCGAATGAATAGGTTTCACAAGTTCTCAAAACATCTGCAACACCCACACACTAAAGGAAAATTAAAACAATGTGGTTGACAAGGATTGATAGGAATGAATTCTTCAAGGAAATCAAAAATCCACATAGCACTAAACTTAAGCAATTTCGGGTAACATGGAGATGCGGGAAGGCTGGAGGCTAGGAGGAACTTGTTCCTCTATTTCCTCAAAACCTAGAACTACTACAAGACATTAAAATAAGCTCAAATAACCTCAAATAAACTAATTTTTTATATTTTCTCACTCCATAGACTTCTCCAAGGCAAATACAATAGGGCAAAGGGGGTCACTTAGCCAAAAATTCAAAAAAATCAAAATTGCACATTTTTGGGTTAGTGAGAACACATGGGCATGTCATTCTTCCCATCACTATTGGGCCCATCACTATCTATATGTTTTTACTATTATATCTATAGTTAGGCGGTATGACATAGTCTTAGGACTCCCCTGGCTTAGGGATGGCATATTCATGCCATCCATAGTTCACTTATGCCTTAAGTTTGTACATGAGCATCACGTTATCACTATTCAAGGCATCCCACCACGGAATCCTTTATCATTGGCTCCTATCACTAATACACCTAAAGTTACTTCTATAATTTATGCACCTACTTATGCACCTCCTCATGATGGCCCCATGACTTTGACACATACTCCTCTGAAATCTAGAGATCTTACCATTCCTAGTGCCACTTTTACACATACACCTATATCTCCTCCACATGTGGCTTCTACTTCTCACTCATGATGGATACATCGGTCTCATAGTCCACCTCATAGGGATAGGTCTCCACCTAGGACACACACTACCCATGGCACATCTAGGCCCACTTCACGGTCTCTTTATCCATATATACTTCCTCATGTCCATAGAGTCTTTGATCATGTTCACATGCATACTTCCTTCACATTATTAGATATTGTGGCATCACCCTCACTATTATTGGATAGATCACTGTGGCATTCACACTTGAGAAATGTTACTCCCCCTTGCTAAGCGATGAAACACTCTTATTATATATTCAAATACTATTGTTGAGGGCACATTTACCTACATGGACCTCACCTGGCACACATACACTAGGAGGAAGCCTCACTCCCTCTCCTAGTCATTGCATTTCATATTATAATAATTCAAAAACATTCATATATTTACAAAAATCCAAAAATAATAGATTAGATATTGATTGGATGTATTCTTTCTTGCTTATACTATTTTATGTTGCACATTGTTTACCATGTTACTTTGATTCATAGTATGATCTATCCTTTTTCATACACATGCGCATTCACATGGTACTCTTGAGGTGAATGCATGATACTTATAGGTTATCATATGATGTATGATGCTTGGAACTATTCTCTACTAGTCCCACTGAGGCTCCGGGGACATATACCTTTCCTATTTCTCTATATTCAAGTTCTATCATTGTAATTTCTACTACTTTCATTCCTAATTTCAGCTATATACATTATGACATACTATTAATTTCTCTAACATGTTAATAGATGCTTCATATGTAGCATTTATCTTGCAGGATTACTTCCAACCATGGTTATATGATTTTTTTATATCTTATATATGTTTGTGTCTTGATTTTCATTGTTGCGGGCTACGCCCTATGCTTGATTGCATGTTTTGATTTTATATCTTTGAATTATTTGATTGTCTTGTGACATCTTGAGTGGTGTCTCATGTATTAACCAACTACATGTTGTGTATTTTTCCATGTTATTGTGTGTTTTGACTAGTTTCTATTAACCCATGTCGTGCTCATTTGTGGATAACAATTTTTTCCAGCTTTACCCATTATTTTACAACACTATGGTAGTTACCATGAATGTTCCTTGTTCCCCCTGTAGAATTTCTATTTCATATGTGTACCTCGGTTTCAACTTTCCTCATTTACGTTGTGCTCGCCTTAGTTCATATCATGTACCCAAAACGAGTGGAGGAAACATCAGGTGATTATTTCACCCTCTCATCGATAAAGAGTCCATACAAAGAATGGTGCATTTTTACCCTCTCATCAGTCTGAGAGACCATACAGTTGGTGCACAATAGAATAAAAATAAACAAGATCTAAAAAATAGGTTCAGAATTAGAATTGGTCCAAAATCACAATAGGGAGAAAAGTTCCCAATACGAGATAGATCGGTGGGCATTAGTATCTCACTGGGTGGTTCTATCCTAGGGAAAAAAATAGGTACAATACATGACCAACAGGATTCGAATAACATTTTCCTCCAAAATCCAACAACATGTACTCAATTACACGAGTTCTATCGGAACCAACAGAACAAAATCGGTGGCACATTACATACTTTAGGCAAGGTAAATTTTTATCATGTTTTCTTGAGATCGTATAAAGAATGACACCTAAGGCATAAACAAGACAATTATATGCCTTGAATGATGTGTCATACATGACCCGATTTCTATTGGAGTGCTGTGACCATCTGCAATTACACTTATGCATGGGGAATCATTAACGGTTTGAGGGCAATACTCTTACTTTATCGACATGATGCCTAAATCCTCGGTATAGATACGTGATTCTTAAATCCTCAATTTTGCGATAGGACACCTAAATCCTTAGTACTATTCCAACCATCTCTAAGAAAACAAACATATAGCAACAATTTTATCTCTTCTCTCATGAAATTCAGGTGTATTCTATCCTTGATTCACTTGTTTTTCAATATGTATTTATATTTTCACATTCACCAATTTCAATTTCAATTTAATTTTATTATGAGCATTGACTACACTTATCTTATTTTATAGGTTTGACCTTACTTGAAAAAAAATGCAACACAAAAATGGAATAAGAAGCAATCTAAAGCACAAGACGCTCACCAAAATGAAATATTAAAGGAACAAATGCATGCATCATTTCTACTATGGACACAAGGTCACCCCTAGGATCCTTATCCTCTTCTAGATCCCACGATACACATTTCAAAATATATATTCAGACATGGTATCAAGTACAATCTTCATTCGGCACGATATCGATTCTGACTCCCTCGGTTCTCCATAAGGTACGCTTTTCCTATCTAATTTATATTCTTGAATATTCGTCACCAACATAAAGTGGGGGAAAATGTAGACATAAAATCACACACTTAATACTTACATCACACCTCTAAGTATGTTATTATATGCATGATTCCTAAATAAGAAAATTATGAAAGAGTTTGTGAGAATCGTATCAAAAACTGTGCACCAAGATGAAGTTGCACTTTAATGGAATTGTAATGGCTCAATGTAATCACAAGGAAGAATCAATCAATCAACTGAAGAACTTTCATAACAGAACAAAGCTTGCACATGTAGAGAAAGATAGCAGAGTGTCTTGGAATACTCATAAATGTCAAATGAAGGGATACATATAGGGTGTTGAATAACCCTAGTGCATGACACACAAGAAACCCTAAACCTAACCCATGTGAGATGACCCTCCATATGTGTGTGGAGGACATATAGGATCCCACACACCAACACTCCCCCTTCATCAAAGTTGGGGTAGCGGCTATGATGAGTCAGAAAAAAAAAAGGAAGACACTCCTAAACAACTAAGAAAGATGTGTCAATGGGGCCTAAAAACTAAAGGCCTGATAAGGTGCCCATGTACAAACAACATCTTCCTAGAAGAATAAGAAGAAGAGGACTATATAGCCTGAAGAAGATGAGCAGCTGCATAAGACCTCACCCTAAGAAGATACCGCAAGTGAAGAAATTTCACCTCAGTGAAGGGATTGGTGAATATATCTATAATCGATCGGTTTTAATGAGATATCTTTGAATGTCAATGATACCATCATGAATAAGCTCTCGTATGAAGTGCATATGGATCTCAACGTGCTTCGTTCATTGATGTTTAATTGTATTTCTACAAATTGAGATAGTGCTCATGTTGTCACAATAGATAATGGTAGGTCATCGAAAGTGGATGCCAAACTCTGTCAGAATACCTTGTAGCCAAACAGCCTCTATGGCAGCGTTAACTACTCCTCTGTATTCTACCTCTGTAGAAGATATCGCAATTGCATTTTTATTCTTGCTAGACTAACTTATAGGACCCGAACCAAGAGAGAAACTATATCCAGAGGTAGATTTCCAATGATCTAAGTCACCGGCCCAGTCAGAATCTATGAACCCAATCAAGTCAATATCCACTCCTCCAAAATAGTGAATGCCATCAGTATAGGTGCCATGAACATAATGAAGGATCCACTTAGTTGCTTTCAATGTAACTCATGTGGCTCCTACATGAATCTGGACACGATCCCACAACATAAGATAAATTCGGTCGAGTGTGAGTCAAGTAAATCAAGCTCCCCACCAACTGTTAATAAAGGGTACCATCAACCAAGGGAGTAGAGAAATCAGAAACCAACTTAACCCCAAAAAGAAAAGGAGTAGGAGAATACTTACAATCAGACATCTGAAAATGAGCAAGCAAGTCAAGAGCATACTTAGGTTGTGAAATCAAAATTTCGCAAGTCAGATTGTGAAA
Source organism: Taxus wallichiana var. yunnanensis (assembly GCA_018340775.1). NCBI lineage: Eukaryota > Viridiplantae > Streptophyta > Pinopsida > Cupressales > Taxaceae > Taxus > Taxus wallichiana. The sequence goes on from CM031235.1 coordinate 569,017,232, forward strand.
TCTGGATCCCAAGAAAGTAATGAAGTAGACCTAAGTTAGTCATGGAAAACTTGTTGGCCAAGGCAATCTTCATAGAATCAATGATAGAGGAAGAGCTTCGGTGATCAATAAGTCATCAACATAGAGAACAAGAATGAGTATGGAGTCATCTTGCCATAGAATATAAACATTTGGATCAAAGTGACACCTAGTAAACCCTGATGTAAGTAAAAAGGATTCCATCTTGGCATACCAAGCCCAGGGGATTGTTTAAGGCCATAAAGAGACTTCTTTAAATTACAAATGAGGGAGGGATCATGGACATAACCCGAAGTTTGTTTCATGTAGATCTCTTCCTCTAGGTCACCATAAAGGAAGGCACTCTTAACATCCATTTGATGGAATTTCCATCACATTTTTCTGACAATAGAATAGAATTAGGTCAATCGAATAGAATTCATCTTTGCAACCAGAGTAAAGGTTTCAGTATAATCAACCCCAGCTATCTGGGAGAAACCCTTAGCTACTAATCATGATTTAAAATTTTTGACATCTCCATCTACTCCATACTTTGTTCGGAACACCCACTTACACCGAACAATTTTTCTTCCTTTTGGAAGAGGGGTGAGATCCCAAGTATCGTTCTTCATGAGAGAGGAATACTCCTCATCCATGGAAGAATCCCACTTAGGAATAATAGAAGCCTCCCGGAAATACTATGGAGTAGAGACAGAGGCAAATAAAGAGTGGGGTCCAATGAAATCTAAGTGAGTATGTCTCATATCCGAAGTATCTCAACTAAATCTCCAAAGACTTTGCAGATTTTCTTAGCCCAAAGAGGACCAAGAGGGTCAGCCTCTGAGTCGGAAGATTCATCACTTGAGTGAGAAGGGAAATAGTCCTCATCATCACTACTGTCAGAATCAAAAGATTCAAGGGTCTGATGGTCAAGAGGCTCAGGAAGAGTAGCATGCTCAACAACATCATCATCTGATGAGTCAAAATCTGAATCAGCAAGCTAAAGAACCTCAATAGGTAGAGAAGTAGAAGTCGAAGAAGACTCATCGAACTTAACACTTCTCTTAATATAAATCTCATGAGAAGTAGGATTTAACAATCGATATCCCTTCATGCCATCAGGATACCCTAAAAAGATACAAGGTTTGGATTGTGGTTCCAATGCCTTGCGTTTCTTCTTGGGAATCCAAGCCATAGCCTAGGATCTGAAGACTCGAAAGTGCTCAACATCAGGCTTGCATCCAAACCAAGCTTTAAAGGGTTTCATCCCTCTTCTTTGCCTTGTGTGGACCACGGTTCGAATGTAATTAGCACAATTCTTGCTGTCAGCCCAATACTGTGGAGGAAGAGACTTCGAGTGAATCATACAAGTGTCCATCTCTTTGAGAGTATGGTTCTTTCTTTCTACTACTCCATTATACAAAGGATTGTATACAAATGTATGCTGCAAGGAGATCCCTTCAGAAGTATAGAAATCCATGAACCTATTGTTTACATATTCACCTCCATTGTCGGTTTGAAGAACCTTAATAGACCGTTCTGCCTGTTTCTCAGCAAGATCCTTATAGTCCTGAAAATGTTCAAAGACTTCATACTTAAGCTTAAGAAAATATACCCAAGTATATCGTGAATATTCATCAATGAAGGTCAGCACATAAAGAGATCTAGTAAATGAAGGAGATAGAAATGGACTAGAAATATCGTTGTGAACAAGATCCAAAGGACGAGTAGCTCTCCAGGATTTTCCTTTGTCAAATTTCTTTTCAGGATGCTTTCAAAGGGTACAACCCTCACAAAGACCCTTAGAAAACTTAATGTGGGGTAACCCATTGACCATTTCATTTTGGCTCAATTGTTTAAGGTAGTAATAATTTATATGTCCAAAAAACTCATGACATAGCTTACTAGCCTCATTTGCATGAGTGAGCAAGGTAGTGGGCATAGACTCGAAGTAAAGTGGGAAAAGGTATACAATCATGAATGGTGATCTGTCTTTCCCTCAACCACTATAGTGTCATCGTTAAACTCATAAATAATCACTGAGTTAGGACAAATTCCACTCGCATTCCTCCACCAAGGTGAGTAATTTGGTAAACTGATAGGATATTGGTAGAGAGATCAGGAACACTAAAAACTTGGTTGAATGTTCCCCCATCCATCTCTATTAATCCACTACGCAGAAAGCGATAATGATATTTCATTACCCATCATGATTTGGGACATACCACAAGGTTTGATGTTGGAGAACTCAACATGTGAAGAATCCATGTGTGCGAGGCACATGGAATCTATAATCCACGTCGATGAAGGAGAAACTTTGGCTACAAGGGCCTTTCCTTTCTTCTTATCATATTTATAACCTTTTGCAGAAGAAGACTCGGCCTTCGGAGCATTTTTTTGATAGACTCAGGAACACCTATTTGATTTTTCTCAAGTAAATGAGTAAGGTAATCAAATTTTTTTCTCATACACATATGCTCTTTATGGCCATGCTTCTTGCAATAGGAACACAAATACTTGTCTTTTTGTGCTCTAGGCTTAGAAGTTGAAGTGTTCGTGTTAATTTTAGTTTTGGTCTTGGTTTCCTTCTTAGGTTTATCCTTTTTTTATTTCTTCTTTTCAGTCTTCTTTTCCTTACTAGTACTTTCTACAAGGGCATGTGACTTGGACTTGAGAGACCCCATTTGAATGAGTTTGTCCTATTTTGGAATGAGTTAGGATTAAAAATAGTCAAAGGAGGGCATATTCCAATCATTGCCCAAGGTAGCTTTTGTAGCGTAAAAAGTTGACACAAAGACGAAATATTCGGGACCTAACTTAGAGAGAATCGACAAGATCAATTGAGAATATTTCTTCTCTACTTGACATTCCTTTAACAACAATCTAGTGTGGACAAACTTAGAGAAGAATGCTTGTAGGTTTTCAAAATCACTAGGATTTAACCCTAGTAGTTCATTTTCCAACTCATGTGCTCTCATGTCATCTTGTTGTCCAAACATTCCATCCAATGTTTTCCACGTAGAATTAGGTGTTTCGGATGACTCAATGTGGAAGAGAAAGTCAGGAGAAACGGACATGCAAAGAAGACCTAAAGCTTCATCACTATGGTTTAACCACTTATATTTTTCAGGGTCGTCATCTGGTTCAGTCTCAGTTCCCATGGTGATGCGAAATAACCCTTTACCCCTTAGTTTCATAATTATTTTTGATCTCCATTCGAAGAAGTTAAACGAGTGTAAGAAAAGGAATTGAAAGTGCATCCATAGTGGAGAGAGAGAAAGAATGTAGAAAGAAAACACAAGAATCAAAACCACCAGGACAATATAATAACCCCCTACTTTTGGCACTTTATAGTTTAGTGTGTTGAATACAATCGGGTCGAGCGTGCGTCTAGAAACACTTGGTAACTCACCTTACAATCAATGTAATAACGTGCAAGAGAGGAGACCACAATCATGTTTGGTAGAGTGCAGAAAAGTGACACCGTACACAAGCACAATTGCAAAAAACTAGGAAGGAGGCAAAATCAAATCCTGGTTGTGAGAAAAAGTGTCTCATGTCGTAAAGGATACCCCCTTGCTGCAAATTGTGGTGGATGCGCTCACTAGTCGCAAGAAATAATAAGGGTAAAATACAATGTTTTAAACGAACTCAAATAAGTCCCGAAAGATCTTCAAAATGTGGAAAAAGAAAGCGGAAGAAAAATAGGTGCTCAGAGTGTCACTACACACTTGAGCACACGATTAGTAAAAAAATCAATAATAACACTTTTTAAAAATTACCGTTTTGAAATGTCGATTTAGCTAATTTTAGAGCTTTTAGAGTTTTAAAAAACGTTAATATAAAGACAATTTTTAATAAAAAATATTGACTAATCGAAAAGAAGGTTAATCTTGAAATTAATAAAATTAGATTTAATTAAATTAAATCTAATTAATTTCAACTAATTAATATCTAATAAAAAATTAAATCCTATTTAAAAACTTTCCTTTTAAAAATAATAATAATTAAATATACTCCCTTTTTAAAAAAAAAAAAAATCCCACCTAAAATTTTAAAAAACTTACCATAAATGAAAGTAGCAAAACCTACGGTTAGGTGAAAAGCATAAATTTTAAAACTTAGTAAATAAAATACTAAATTTTATAAACTTACCAACAAAACTTATGGTTATATAAAAAAATGCCACCGTTGGAAATTTAAAGAAACTCACCAAAAAAACACTTTACCTTTTTTTTAAAAAAACGGGCTCACCTTGAAATATGCGATCCCACTTAAAATCAAAAAAGCCGCTTTTAATGGAAAAAATAATGGACTTACCAAAATGCGAGTGTTTGTTGTTGTTTTTTTGCAGATTTTGGTGTGCCACGGGCATAAACCCTTGGTGCAAACGCGTGTGGGATTGACAAAGTGGTTTTGGGAGGAGCCACGAGGTGGAGATGTGGCGAGAGGAAAGCACGGACATGGCGGAGAGTGAAGATAACCACGCAGAGAGAGAGGACACGACTTGGCCAAAACATGTCAACACAACCAAATCCACTGCAGGGTTGATGCCACTAGGAAAATAACAAAGCAACTCGGAGGCAAAAAAAGCTTGGCCAGGGGTTTGAAGCTCGGTCAAAGCAAAAAATATGCAAATGAGCAAGGTCGAAGGAGGTTTTGGATGAGTTGAACCAAAGGACCAAGACTTGGTCGAGCTAGTAAAGAAACATACACTCGAGCTAAAGTGATCCACGTTTGAGAGCATGAGCCAAAAAAAAAAAGAACTCGGCCAAAGGAGGTAGCTCGCAGGTGAGTTGAGGAGCTCAGTTGAGATAAGGAGCCCGGTGGTGAAGGAAGGAGCTCGGTGGAGAGTAGTGCACCAAAACACCAAACTTCAAACCTAAAATTTTAAATCTGAATTTCTACAAAACACCGTGAAAACATAGAGAGCCAAAAAAAACAGAGATCTAAAATTTTTCAGTTTAATAAAAAAATTAAAAACTAGAAAATACTCTATTTTGGTTGATCTGCTAGATCTAGCTGCGGTAGCTAAATGTAGTTTGTAAAACCCGTGATAACCGGGAATACCTACACATGCACAAAGAACACTAGCAAACCGAAACAACTTTCCAAGAACAACTTGTTACATATGTTAGCAAGGAAATCCAGAATCTAATGATTGAAAAAAACTTACACGAGGAGTAAAAAAATGAAACCAAGAGTAATCACAACTCAGATGACAAATGCACGTTTTCCGATCTCGGCTACGATACCATGAAATATTTTGTGAGAATCATATTGAAAATTGTGCACCACGATGAAGTTGCACTCTGATGGAATCGTAATGGCTCCAACGTAATCACAAGGAAGAATCAATCAATCAACTAAAGAACTTGCATAACAGAACAAAGCTTGCACATGTAGAGAAAGACAACGGAGTGTCTTAGCATACTCATAAATGTCAAATGAAGGGATACATATAGGGTGTTGAGTAACCCTAGTGCATGACACACAAGAAACCCTAAACCTAACCCATGTGAGATGACCCTCCATATGTGTGTGCAGGACATATAGGATCCCACACACCAACAAATTACACATTACCAACACTTGTTTTTTCTTTTACATTGCTTTATCTTTTCCATACTTTTTCTATTTACTTTTTTAGAATGACCACTTTACTTGTGAATATTAGACAGCTTATCACCCAACTTTGTATTTTTTGTTTTATCATCTAAGCATCCCAAACAGTACCTCCCATTAAGGACAAGAGCTCCTATGCATTATTGCCCCCTTTGGAAATTTTTTTCCTTTTCCATCCTTTTCTCAAATTTGAAATACAACATCATTTTTTATCTTTTCTAAAACCTCTTTTATCACTTTGGATTGGCATTTTTGGTTGTTAATGATGAAATTCAAATAAGGGAATCATATATATGCATGGCGTACTATTATTAGAAATTTGGATAACTTGGGCTATTACTTACTATCTATTATTTGGGAAAAGAGACAAATTCAAGGACTGCATTTGGGCTGCATTATTTATTGCATAGGAGGGGCTATTTTTAATTCCATCTCACACATTCATCTTGGGGAAAGTAGTTGTATATTGTTACCTTAGTGTGACGACATAAGGTAAACCTAGTTTCAAGAGGACACAATTCAATCACACATACACGCACACAAGAACTACATAGAGTTTGAAATGTAGTGTAGCACTCAATGAAAATCATATTGGGGTGACCACCAAGTTCGGTCGAGCGTAAGCATATACATTATTTATTTCATCCAATGTTTTCTTAAGCCTTGTGTGCCTAGCTAGGGTTTATTTCGCAGAGTTCATGTGTGAAAAAAATCCTACAACGAATCTAGAGTGATATAGAGATAAATGAGGAAGAAAATTTCAGACCCTAAAAAATCAGATCCAAAGTTATTCCCAGCACATTAGCCCCAACTCAGACACTAGCACCTGAGAAGTCTTGTCCGAGGGAGTTTGATTTTATTTTTCGATACTAAGATTACTCGGGATATATCTAGCATGTTCCACCCAGTTTCCAGCCCAAAATCATTCCATATCTTTGAATACAAGATAAGTCACTCTTATTTCACTATTTCTTATACTTGTTTGTTTCTTGCATGATATATCTTGCTTGTTACTATTATATTCATTTTATCTTAGTCCTCTAATTAAGATTTATTTTTGTTAAATCACTAGGTAATCCCCAAAGATGTAAGATAATAGGCCCTTTGGATGGATGGGGTAAGTTTTCTTTTATATTTAATTGTTCTGCAAAAAAATTCCCGTGCAATTGACACTAGGTGACTAGGCTAACTTATGAATTTAAAAAAGTGACCATTAAGGATTTGGAGGATAAAGTCGCTGGCTCAGGAAAAATCTTCCTAAATGTATTTTTCTATCATAGCTTATTTCATTATGCTAGGGTACAAAATCAAATTATCTCAGTTGGAGATGGTGTCCAAATATCTAAAGATGTGTGTTATATTTCTAAAATAGGTATTTGAGTGGTCAATGATGAATAAGAAGTGTGACCTAGTGGCTAGGAGTGCTAATTGAGCAAGTGTCTGGAAGAACTAGTCATTTAAGTACATGATGATGAAGAGTTAAGATAAATGTCAAGGATTAATTACCAAATTTCATTGGTTTATATTTAGGTATTTACACTATTCTAATACCAATATCTATACCAAATTTACAATCTATCTAAGAATTTTACTAATTATACCATGTTTCTCACTTATTATACTAATATTCGACTAGTAGTGACAATTTAAGTTATAAATTCAAGTTTTCATCATCTACAAGGAGATACCCCTACATAACTATTTTCCCCAATGGATTTAACATGTCATAACTTATCCCTTTTATTTCAATGTGCTCAAGATGAAAATATTTAATATCTATTTACCAATTAGCATTATATGTGACATCCTTGATAAAGGTTTCCCCTCCATGAGAAATATGTTGTATGGCCTCATCCTTGATAAATTTCTCATTTTTATAGCCTCATAAGATTATATCAAAATTTGTTGTTCATTACCTTAGATCATTCAAAAACTCTGGACATGTTTGACAATCCTAAATTATAAATTTGTGTGTAGGTTCCTTTTAATCATAGACATGTTTCGTAGGCATATATTTTGGACATTACATTAGGATATTTGATCTTATTAGACATGTATGGAGATTTAGGCGTATAGCGCCAATTTAGCTTGATTACTATGTTGTCACCTTATCTTATGATGTCATGGATACTAACTGATATGATGTTGTTCGGACCTCATTTATATTTGATGGATACTCAGTTTGATTGCATGTTTGGATTCTATGGATGAATGTCACTTTATCGTTATGGCTAACTCATGGTGGATTGTGTATAATTATGCATGTTGTCACATTTTCGATTCCAGAATGATGATATGCTAGCATAGAAATTCTTTGACTTCTTATTGATTAGTTGATTCACATTTTATCAGACATGTGTGTTTAATGTGTGCAATGAGTGTGCAGGTGACAGGTCACAGGAGAACGTGGGATTCAAGCCAGCTACACAATTTTGCACAAGCAGCCCACGGGGCTAAGCCCTAACCGTGTTTACTTGTATGAGGCCTTAGTATTAGAGTTTATTGTTTTGGGCACCATGAGTGACCCTCATTTGTAATGTAATATGTCTTGTAATATTAATCTTGCTTAGGGTGTTTAGTTTGTGTTGTAAACTTGTTTTGGGGACTTAATGGCCCCACTTGCATTAAGTTTTGAGTTTGATTAATGTGGTATTTAATTAAAAGGGATTAGGGTCACATGTGAACCCTTGGGTGGGCCCCACATCCTCTACCCTTGTGCCCAAATGTGCCAAACCCGAAATTGGGCTATTTTAGGCATTTTTAGTGACCCCTTTTTAGTTTGGGAGTTCACTTAGCATGAAAATGGGCCCTTGGACCCTACCTAATAGGTAGGGGGCTTAATTCCAAGGCATAGAGGGAGTTTCCCTCCCATTTTTCCTTCCTTTGGTCACATCCATGTAAGGTGGATGGGTAAGTGTGCTTTGTTAAAAGTTACACAAGTTTGTTTTGTTGTTCATTTTGAGTAATTTGGGAGAAGAGGGTTAAAAGCTATTTTATCCTTTCTCCCTTTTATTTTGAGAATCTTTGACCTTGAGGGAAGAGAGGGGTGACACATGTCACCCCCTCATTTGTGAGGATTTTTGTTGGCTCCTCTTCAAATTCTCCCTCATGGGGAAAGAAGAGAACTTTTTTTTGGGAGCTTTTGCTTGGAGGCTTGTGGATTTTGGAGCTAGAGCTTGCTTGGACAAAGAAAGGGAAAAGTTAGAAGTGGAGAGCTTTTGGAGGTAGGCTCCTTGAGTTCATTTTTGTGTTTATTTCATATTAGATGTTAGCCTTGTTTGTTTAAAATGTGTGTGCTACTTGGGTGTTACCATTTTGTTGTTATGTGTGTGGTTTTATTTTCCTCCATCCATCATATGGCATGATGGATTTTTGGAGTTTGTGGGGGAAGAGAGAGGGATTTTTCCCTCTCAATCCTCATGGCTTGATGGGCAAGCCTTGTAGGATTTTAGTTACTCCCCTCAAATGGTTTGAGGTGGGGAAGGTGGTTCATATGGCTTGAACCTCCTTCCCCATTCTTGGTGAGGAAACCCCTTTGGGGTTTGAAAATCCTTCCAAGAAGGATTTGGTGAAAGGATGGAGAAATAAGGAGGGTTTGAATGACTTTGGAGGAATAAGGAGGGTGTGGAGATCTTGGTTTTGTGCAACCAATGTTGGTTACCACTTTTGGCATTTGGAGAACTCCTTTCTTCTCTTCCCCATTTTAGAGGTAGAACATGGTTTCTCCTCTTTTTCATCTTTGCAAAATTGGTGTTTTGTTTTAATATTTGTCTTGTCTTTATGTGAATGTAATGTTGGTTGTTCTCCCTTACTCTTGTGTAAAGTTGTGGATAGTAGTCCTCTTTCCCATGGGCTTGGGGGAGGCTAGCATGCCTTCCAACCTTGGAAAGGCATGTAATGATGCCTAAAGGTTGGGTGGTTAACAAGCCTTGTTCTCTTGGAGTTGGATTCATGTAAGAGTATTTGAGTTTGGAGCTCAAGTTGGAGATAGTTGGAGTTTCCTTGTCATCTTGGTCTCTCTTTATCTCATTCCTTTTATGGACATCACTTGTTTTTATCTTCTAAGATATGGTTATGTGAAAGTATTCATTTCTTGTGAAATTCTCCTTTTATATTTAGGTATTTACTTGTAAACTTGAGTCATTTTGCTTGAGCAATCTCTCTCTTCAATATTGCAAAGAGGCTTGTAATGGGATTTTCTTGAGTATTATGTATTTTGTAACATGTTGATATTGTGTGCTTAAGCTCCTTGGAAATGAAATTCTTGTAAAATAGTTATTTTTAATATAAAATAGTTATTTTCCATTTTTGAATGAAATTATGGAAAATTTTTGGAAATAAAAGTTGGATTAATGGAAAAATTGTTGTTCTTATAATCTCTTTTTTCTTTTTTTTTTATTTATTAGATGCAAAATGAAGTTGCTTTTCCATTCTTGAAATACTTTCCTTCTTTTGTAAATTTTGAAACATAGTGGACATAAAAAATAGTTTTACTCTTTCCTTATTAAACTTAAAAAGATTTATTAGTGAACTAGTGTGATTATAACTCTTCCTTCACTAAGTTTAAATTTATTTCCAAGATCTTCTTATAGATTCAAAATTAAAGTTAAAATCTCTATTATCAATTTGAGATGAATAAGTTAGAATATTTTTTTAGTTAAATTTTTGATATAGAGAACTAGAATGCTTTTATTTATATATATATATATATATATATATATATATATATATATATATATATTATTTATATATATATATATATAATATATATATTAAATATATAGTATATTAAATATAATATTTTAATATGATATATATATATATATATATATATATATATATATATATTATATATATATATATATATATATATAATGTAAATAAATATATATATATTATATATATATTTTATATTATTATAAATATATTAATATATATATATATATATATATATATATATATATATATATATATATTAGAAAATACAAAAATTAAAACAAATAATAAATAAATGAATGAATATTAATTATATAATAAATACGTATAAAATATATTATTAAATATATATATATATATATATATATGTAATGCTTATTTTAAAATAAAACATAGTTATTTTTATAAAAACGTATTAAATAAAATTAAAACAAAATAAATAACAAAAAATAAAAAAAAAAAAAATAAAAAAAAAAGTTGGGGAGGGCAAACCCCCCTCCCCACCCCCACTCCATCCACCCCTACCACTCCCCCACCATCCACCATCCTCCCCCCCCCCCGCACCCCCCCCCACACCCCCTCCCCCCCTCCCCCCCCCCCCCGGCCACACCTCCCCCCTCCCCCTGCCCCCCCCCCCTCCATCCCCCCCCTTATCCCTCCCTTCACCACCCATCTCTCCCCATCCCCTTCTCCCAACTCACCCGTCCCCACCCCTCCCCCATGGAATTTTTCCCACGCCTCCTCCTCCCCTCCCCCTCTCTGCCCACCACCATCCCCTTCGCCCCAATATAGCCCTCCACCCACTCCTATATGCAGATCCCAAAATCCATTTTCCTCATCCCGTTACTTCAAATCCAAAATGCAATAAAAAATAAATATGCTTCTATATAAATCAAAACAAAAAAAAAAGGATTATATAAAATGGCATTTGATCTTCAATAAAAATATATGAAATAAAATAATATCCTTACATAATCAAAAGGGATATGAAATCCATGAATCAAACCCTCCATAGTCTCCTCTATCCTAACTCCAGAAGAAAAAAATGAAAACAAAAAAATGAAAATGAAATGGAAAAGAAAAGGAAAACATAGAGAAATTTAGGGCAACTTTAGGGTAAATTTGAAATCAAGGGCCAAGATTAGATTATCCTAGGGCTCCTTCAACCCTACATTTCTTTTAAGTCATGAGCATTTTAATAGGAATGGAAAAAAAAAAAGGGTGGGTGTGTGAGTTAAAATTAATTAAAAAGGAAAAAAAAATAATATATATTAAAGGGGTGTAGTAACTTTTTAAGTGACCTTAGTAGTAAACTTAATAGAAATTTAATTAATAAAATTATTTTGGGTGAATTTAAGTATTTGAGGTAAAATTAATTTAGTATAAAATAAAATAATAATGGGAAATGGTTTTAAAAAAACTTATTTATTAATTACTTTCAAAAAAAAAAATTACCCAAAATTTTAGTCATTTTTGGTGTGTTTTCGGTGTCCGAGGTGGGGCATTACATTTGGTATCAGAGCAGAGGTTCGCACACGTGGACACTCTAGGTAATTAATTAACTAGTTAATGATATTTTAATAACAATAAATAAATAAATAAATAAAAATAATTGGTTAAAAAAATTCCACAACCATTTAATTATAATTTAATAACCTCTTCGCTCACCTCGTGCATCAGGATGGCACCCATGAGACGACGTTCGGTTAGGGGTTTGGGATGTAGTTCACCTACGCCCGAACCACCGGCACCCGAGTTAGGGCCTCAGATCTTAGAGGCTCTTCAGCAGTTGATCGGTGTTGTGTAGCAGCGTCTTCCACCACCACAGGAGGTGAGAGAGGAGGAGATCCGTTAGGAGATGAGGAGCCGATAGGTGAGGATGTGCACTCAGAGCCACCAGAGCATGATACCCCGAGGCGGGAGAGGTCACGTAGCCCTTCCATTCACCATGAGAGGGTAGCCCTGTATACCGTCGTAGCCACTCACACAGTCTTGAGGGACCATTTGGGGATAGGTGACCCCACTCACCTGTTGGACTACATCGCTAGGATCGAGATACAGGTAGTGTGATTAGAGACCTTCTTCACTTTGCACCGCCTACTTACACTGGCTCTACAGATGGATTTGGGGCTGAGTCATGGCTCCTTAGCTTGGATAGTTGCTTTGGCTTGCACTCTTATGAGAGCAATGTCAAGGCCAAGTTTTCCATACACCTCCTCCGAGATGCACAGGCATTTGGTGGAGGAATGAGGAGTGGAAGCTCCATTTGACTCGAGAGACAAAGTGACCTGGGAGTTGTTTGAGGAGTGATTCAGGGCTCGCTATATGTCAGAGCATTTCATGTGCAAAAGAGGATGATGAGTTTCATGACTTACGACAAGGATCTGGCACAGTAGCACAATATGAGAGTAGGTTCTAGATCTTCTACAGTATGTGGACTACCTACAAGATGAGAAATTATAGGTTAATCAGGTTTATTAGGGGCCTTAATGCAGATATAGTAGGAGCAGTTAGGATGTTATCTCCTCCCACGCTTGAGAAGGCCGTTGAGAAGGCCTACTTAGTTGAGGAGAATAGGACCAAGGCATAGGAGCACCGAGATAGAAACAAGAGAAAGTTTCAGGATAGGATACAGGCCTTTTAGAGTCAGAGGTCATGGGGTACAGCACCACCCCCTAGAGGAGGATTTTGGCCTCCTCACCAGCAGCTACGAGGGCTCCACGCACCCACAAGTAACAAAGACACAACATCATGGCCACCAGTAGTAGAGGGCTAGACAGACTCAAGAGCTTTCAGAGAGGTGGTACTAGAGGAGGTTTTGGTGGAGCCTAGGGATAGGAGACAAGGCACTCAGCAGGTACAGCCAGCTCGCACGCAGCTAGTCTGCTAGGGTTGGACCGGGATCAATTCACCAGAGTACAGGAGGGACCCCATCTCAGAGGGGTACAGGAGGATGTTTTATTTGTGGGTCTCCTGATCACTATGTGTGTATGTGCCCGCACAAACCCAATACCATGGATACAGAGAGCCTCTAGATCTGAGCAGATGGTGGGTGACGTGGGACACACCCATCATGTATATGCAAAGTGGTTGACAACCGTCAGGCTGAGCATCAGGCCACAGTCATTGAGATGACAGGTACTATCGGGGTATTTCTATCTCAAGTACTTTTTGATTCAGGTGCTTCAGATTCTTTTATATCTCCTTCTATAGTGGACCAGTGTGGGCTAGTGGTGGCTAGGCAACCAGATAATTGGTAGGTTGAGTTGGCCTCTGGGGCCAAACTCACCATGGACTCATATGTGGAGAGTTGCGTACTTGATTTGGGAGTCTTCTCCACTACACTTGACCTCCGAGTTATTCCTCTAGGATCCTATCAGGTAGTTTTGGGTATGGATTGGCTCGAGGCTCATCGGGCTAAGGTAGATTGCAGAAATAAGGTCATTGAGTGTCAGGATGATCTTGGGAGTGCAAGTTGTGATATCAGGGATGCAGAGGCCTATCTCCTTGCGTATGATCTCAGCTAAGCAACTCAAGCGGAGCATGCGTAAAGGTTGTCAGTTGTTTACTATCACCATTAGTGATCGATCAGAGAGCACTCCAGAGCATTCACCCTTAGATGATCATGTAGTTTTGAGGGAGTATGCAGATGTGTTTCCAGGTGAGCTTCCAAGGTTACCACCCCACAGAGAGGTGGATTTCACCATCGATTTAGTGCCAAGATCCGCACAGTTTCTAGGGCACCCTATCGGATGATGACTCCAGAGCTTCATGAGCTCAAGATTTAGTTAGAGGAGTTGTTGGAGAAGGGTCTCATTCATCCTAGTGTATCTCCTTGGGGAGCGCTAGTCATATTTGTGAAGAAGAAGGATGGTTCTCTTAGACTTTGTGTTGACTTTAGGTAGCTCAACAAAGTCACAATAAAGAACCGTTATCCACTCCCCATGATTGATGACTTGTTTGATCAGATGCGGGGAGCTAGAGTGTTCTCCAAAATCGATCTCAAGTCAGGGTACCATCAGTTGCGCATATCAGATGCAGACATTCATAAGATAACTTTTCACACACGTTATGGGCATTATGAGTTCATAGTTGTTCCATTTGGTTTGACTAATGCCCCAGTTATCTTCATGAGCCTCATGAATGGAGTATTCAGACCTTTCTGGATCGCTTTGTCTTAGTGTTCCTAGATGATATATTGATATATTCTCATTTCCGAGGAGGAACACGAGGAGCATTTGAGACAGGTACTACAGGTTTTGAGAGAGCAGAAGTTGTATGGGAACTTGGAAAAATGTAGCTTCTTCATAGATAGAGATTCAGTACTTGGGTCACATCATATCAAGAGAGGGTATCTCAGTAGATCCCTCTAAGATACAAAGCTATCATGGATTTAAAGCACCCACATCAGTCACTGAGGTGAGGAGTTTTATGGGCTTAGCAGGTTACTACCGTAGGTTTGTTCAGGATTTTCAGGATTGCTCACCCTATTACTTCTCTTCAGAGAAAAGGGAAGAAGTTTGATTGGTCAGAAAAGTGTGAGCAGGCCTTTCAGTTGCTTAAGGAAAGGTTAACCATGGCGCCCATCTTAGCAATTCCGGACCAACAGAGGATTTTTTGTTGTTTGCACTGATGCATCACTAGAGGGTTTGGGAGCCGTTCTTATGTAGGAGCATCGGGTGATTACCTTTGAGTCGCGTAAGCTCAAAGACTATGAGCTTAACTATCCTACCCATGATTTAGAGCTTGCAGCAGTCATTCATGTGCTTGTGTGTTGGCATCATTTCCTTTTGGGTAGACCTTTCATTTTGAGGATTGACCACCGTAGTTTACAACATATCTTCTCACAGCCGAACCTCAATGCTCGACAACAATGGTGTTGGATGGAGTTCCTATGTGAGTATGACATGGAGGTATAGTATATCAAAGGGAAGGAAAATGTCATTGCAGATGCACTTAGTAGACGATGACATGTGCTTGCTTCATTGACATTGCAAGTCAGATTTGAGAGGTAGAATTCTTGAGCATCTTCTAGAGGACAAGTTTTATGAGGGTGCTAGATAGATGTTGGAGTCACAGGGTTCATTAGAGGGTAGATATTTAGGGTGCATTTTAGAGACAGATGGTTTACTTGGTTTCATAGGTGCATCTATGTGCCTAAGTCAGGTGATCTATGTAGCTTCATCCTTAGAGGCTCATCGAGCTCCATATGCGGCACATCCAGGAGTGAAGAAAATGCATGCCGATCTAAGGGAGTTATATTATTGGCTAGGTCTTGATGAGACATAGCAGATTTTGTTGCACGATGCCTTGAGTGTCAGAGGGTCAAGGCAAGAGCATTCTCATCCCATAGGACTCTTACATCCTCATGATATTCCCGAGTGGAAATGGGATGTGATCTCCATGGACTTCATAGTAGGACTCCCTATGTCTTCTTATCATCATGATGCCATTATGGTCACTGTGGATAAGTTGACCAAGGTTGTGCATTTCCAACCAAAGTCACCTATAATGCATAGGCCATCGCAAAGTATTTATGGAGGACATTGTTAGGTTGCATGGGATTCTGAAGACCATCATCAATGATAGGGATACCATTTACACTTCAATTTTTTGGACTTCCTTTCAGGCCGCTCTTGGTACTCAGATTAATTTCAGCTCAGCCATATCATCTAGAGATAGATGGACAGACAGAGAGGGTTAATCAGGTATTGGAGGACATGTTGAGGATGTATGTGATGGACCAGCAGAAAGAAGTGGGAGGATTACCTTCATTTAGTTGAGTTTGCATACAACAACAACTATCATAGTTCCATTGGTATGGCTCCCTACCAGGCTTTGTATGGATGACCTTGCAGGACACCTCTGAGTTGGGACAGACTAGATGATAGGATTATTCTGGGACCAGCTTACCTACAGGACTTAGAGTAGTAGGTTATTCTGATTAGACAACATGTCTTGAGTAGGCTAGAGCACCAAAAGGTGTATGCGGACACCAAGAGGATTGATCGTCACTTCTCAGTGGGTGACAAAGTCTTCTTGAGAGTTCATCCTCATAAGAGCCCAATCCGCTATGGAAAAGGTTCTAAGCTATCGCCTCATTTTGTGGGGCCTTTTGATATTTTAGAGGTCATCGGTCCAGTTGCCTACCTAGCTAGCTTTGCCACCATGCCTTGCATGGGCCCACGATGTATTTCATGTTTCTGTACTACGTAGATATGTACCAGATGTTTCTCATGTTTTGGATTGGTCGGCATTATAGGTAGAGGATGGAGGGTAGTGGAGACTGGAGCCCATACGCATACTGGAGCACCGGAGGTTGGCCCTTCGGGTCGAGACTTGGACCAAGTTAGAGTGTAGTGGGACAGATATGATGAGACAATAGCTACCTGGGAGGATGCTACACCATTGAGGGCCTAGATATCCCTATCTCTTCCAGTGACTTCAGGAGGAAGTCTAATTTTAGTAGAGGGGGATGTAGTGCCCACATTTTTATAGCCTCAGTTATTTGTTGTTCCTTTTACTCATAGACATGTTTTGGTAGGGATTTGATATATTTTGGACATTACATTAGGATATTTGATCTTATTAGACATGTATGGAGATTTAGGCGTATAGCGCCAATTTAGCTTGATTACTATGTTGTCACCTTATCTTATGATGTCATGGATACTAACTGATATGATGTTGTTCAGACCTCATTTATATTTGATGGATACTTAATTTGATTGCATGTTTGGATTCTATGGATGAATGTCACTTTATCGTTATGGCTAACTCATGGTGGATTGTGTATAATTATGCATGTTGTTCGCATTTTGATTCAGAATGATGATATGCTAGCATAGAATTCTTTGACTTCTTATTGATTAGTTGATTCACATTTTATCGGACATGTGTGTTTAATGTGTGTGCAATGAGTGTGCAGGTGACAGGTCATAGGAGAACGTGGGATTCAGGCCAGCTACACAATTTTGCACAAGCAAGCCCATGGGGCTAAGCCCTAACCATGTTTATTGTATGAGGCCTTAGTATTAGAGTTTATTGTTTTGGGCACCATGAGTGACCCTCATTTGTAATGTAATATGTCTTGTAATATTAATCTTGCTTAGGGTGTTTAGTTTGTGTTGTAAACTTGTTTTGGGGACTTAATGGCCCCACTTGCATTAAGTTTTGAGTTTGATTAATGTGGTATTTAATTAAAAGGGATTAGGGTCACATGTGAACCCTTGGGTGGGCCCCACATCCTCTACCCTTGTGCCCAAATGTGCCAAACCCGAAATTGGGCTATTTTAGGCATTTTTAGTGACCCCTTTTTAGTTTGGGAGTTCACTTAGCATGAAAATGGGCCCTTGGACCCTACCTAATAGGTAGGGGGCTTAATTCCAAGGCATAGAGGGAGTTTCCTCCCATTTTCCTTCCTTTGGTCACATCCATGTAAGGTGGATGGGTAAGTGTGCTTTGTTAAAAGTTGCACAAGTTTGTTTTGTTGTTCATTTTGAGTAATTTGGGAGAAGAGGGTTAAAAGCTATTTTATCCTTTCTCCCTTTTATTTTGA